>JAFFZH010010705.1:0-13428 GCA_018420115.1 Euura saliciscinereae | reverse complement strand
TAAAAAGAAAAAAAAAAAAAAAAAATGCAATATTTCTTTTTTTTCGACTTAGATGAGTTTTTGCATGATTGAGAAACTTTTTCACTTATCGCTGTACAGATAATCCTAATCTTAGTTCACGACGACAGTAAGAGAGAGAGAGTAAACTGGGAATAAACGCGTGTACGATGTACGAAAGAGTAAATATTCAATAATGCTAAATCACGCGATTTTATACAGAACTAGGTTATAACCCTTATCTGCGCGATAGTCGATGTTTATTCATGTCACTAATTAGACCGAGCCAAGTTCGTCTCGTTTCCAAGTTCGAGTCATCGATCAGAAAATGACGGTCCTTTTTCTTGTGGACTCCAACAGTTTTGAATTTTATTTTCTGAACAATTCGTCCCAGCGATTTTTGGGCAAAAATAATGTTCATGTGAGAAGCGAGTATTCGCGGGCGACGCCAGATGGCGGGCTCGTTGTACCGGATAGTGACGTCACGGTGTGGCGCGAAGGAGGGACCGTTTCGAACATTACCGGATAAATTTTAATCGATATGTAGTATGAAAACCGTGTTTCGAGGAACAATATATGAATTAAAAAATTCTATACCTATATGCAACCCGGGTAGAGAATTTGACCCAATTTTCCTTTGTTTTTATTTTATCCCTCACACTAATGACGTCGTTGCATAAATATTAGCCTTGTCGATTTCAATTGGATTACAGTCTCAGTTTTTATCGATCGCAAAAACACTCTTGATGCATAATTACGATAAGATATGTATATGGTCTTACCCTTTATTTTCTCAATTGTTTTTTATATTCATTTTTTGTTCTGCTTTACGAACCGTAAGTTTTTTAGCTGTTTAACCGACGGTGAAAATGAAAGAGGTTTTTAGTTCGTATTTTATTTACTTCATGATGCCCTCGGTGCACTTGCAACGCCGAGCGCGTTGCACAGACGGACTTCATTCGGTCGTTTGATCTCCGGGAAACTGAACCCTGAGGCTGGGCGTTTTTTTTAAGCCTAAAAATGCCGAGAGATTCGTTCAAGCTAACCGGAAGTGACGATTTTTATTTTAATCCTAAATATTGGCTACGATAATTCCATGGATAAAAATTGTCGAGAGGCCGATGGAACAAAGATCTTAAAAATGATGAGACTGAAATAAAATTTTGATTTATGCTGATCATTTTTCTAAAGTCGATAAAATTGTATACGGGTGGGGAATCGGATATTCATAAGAGACAGAAATATGAATGATTGATTTCTGAGGGCCGGACGAAAACGCCATTGTAATATCCTAAACCTCTTTTATAACGAAGACAAAGATTCATCCCTTCATTTCTGCGGATGTTTTATTTTTCTTCTTTGGAATTCTACTTCAATCAACAAATTGAAATCCGATTGAAAGTCTGACAAAAAAAAGAAAACTCGGCACGATTCAGAGTCTCCTATGTAAACAGATGCCAATTGTCTTGTTAAGAGGGAATTAAAAAAAATAAAATTACGTCGTTATTGTGGAATTTTCACTCGTTGGTGAAAAATAATTTGAAAAGATGTTTTAGAGTTTAAAACTTTACGTTTCTTATGTAATGAACATTTTGATTGTTATTTAACTATGATGTAGTAGAGCCAAAAATGGTCGTAACATCTCTGGACACTCATTAATCTGAGTGTAACTTTGCAATTGTCAACTTTTCGAAAAAATACTTCAAACAAATGTTGTAGAGTATAAAATTTTGCAACTTTTACATCCGCAACATTTTCCGCTAGAAACGTCGTGGAAAAAGTTATCGGGGATTCAATATCAGGTCTTCAGTTATCGATCAAATTTCCACACCCGTATTGATCCACATGTATCTCCGAATCTGTTACTTTTCTGAAGAAACACTTCAGACAAATGTTGTAGGATATCAAATTCTGCAACTTTTGTATCCGCAACATTTTCCGGTAGGAACGTCGTGGCAAAAGTTATCGGGGATTCAATATCAGGTCTTCAGTTATCGATAAAATTTCCACACCCGTATTGATCCACATGTAACTCCGTATCTGTTAGTTCTCTGAAAAAACACTTCGGACAAATGTTGTAGGATATCAAATTCTGCAACTTTTATATCTGGAACATTATCCGGAAGTAACCTCGTGGAAAAAGTTATCGAGGATTCAATATCAGCTCTTCAGTTATCGATAAAATTTCCACACCCGTATTGGTTCACATGTTACTCCGTATTTTTTAGTTTTCTGAAAAAACACCTCAGACAAATGTTGTAGAATATCAAATTCTGCAACCTTTATATTTGCAACATTTTCCGGTAGGAACGTCGTGGTAAAAGTTGTCGGGGATTCGATATCAGCTCTCTAGTTGTCGATAAAATATCCCAGTAATTTAACGACCGTAATTAAACTGGGTTTTACGTTTTACACTTGTGCGGGCTAATTCCAGTACCAACTACCCCACCTTCCGCACTCCAGTATCCATATACCGTACGAAAACAGGAAACAGGAACTACGCCGTGACATACGCACAATTTCGAACTGCACCTTACCCAGTCCCTTTCCGGTAAACGTGGACGTAGTATGTTTCGATATCAGCACATCATACAGACAAATATCACGTATTGTATGGCGCCGGAAGTTAGTCATGACGTTAGAATGAACATTTCTCATTTCTGAAAAGAATAAGAAGAAAAACAAAAAGGTCTGTGATTCTGTTTAGTTTCTTGTTTCAAAAAATCAACACGTTTCCTAAGAAACGAGAGAAAAAAAAATTCCCGACCGAATTACAACGCCGAGTCGTACGTAGCCGATCTTCGGTTACTATTTTAGTCCCTCCGTCTGCGTCTCGACGAGCTGCGTTTCCGAGGGTGAGCTTCGCGTCGCCACGCGTACGGGTAAAACTGAAGAAGCCCTCTTTTGTAGAGCCTCGTTCACAGTTTAGGAAAACACCCGGGTTTATCTTATGGCAACAAAAATTTATGGCCAACGAATTCTTTGGTGGGACGATAGCGGCACATGATAGTAAAAACAAAATCAACGTTCATAGACAAGAAATAAAATTCAATATCTCATCAAGATCACAGCGTTAAGAGATTCAGATTTTTTCTCTTATTCAATCTCGAACAAGTAGTAATCGCGAAATTGAAAAAAAATTGATTGCAACAAAGTTGAGAACCTCTGGTGTATAAATCGTGGAGCAAAGTTTCAGGGGCCGTTGAACCGTTTTTGTTCTATTTTTTTGGCAGCCCCTTGTTTTCCGGTCTGAATGGGTGTCTGGGAATCGACTAATCCTCGATAATGGTTCCTGGGTCTTGCTTATAGAAAAGCGATGGAGTAATATTTTCGGTTAGAGTTTGAAAACGGCTTTGTAATTTTTGTGAATCTGATTTTCATCCGGATATTGTCGATATTGTCGGTGAGGATAAGGGGGCGATGATTCTGTCACTGCTACTGCGCGAGATTATTTTCAACCCCTGAAAGAGGGAACGGCATTTCTAGTCTCTACCCACCCGCCCATGCAGCAGTGGCCCCTGGAATCGATAACTGGCTTCGCACCGGAGCTCAAAGTGTATCATAGACTTACCTTGTTCCTGCAGAATGTCTGAAACTTGGAATGAGAGAAGTAAAGAATATTTGGGGTAGTGATAAAACTTTCTGAGTAATGTCAAATTCGGTAGAGACCCGCATGGTCTTTTGATTACATCGTACATCGTGAGTTGTTTGAACTGAAAGACAGGCTTCGCTAATGACTGGGGTGTCATTTATGAACCAATCTAAATTCGCTTCTTAACTTCTCGAAGTATAATGGAATTCTTCATTTCAAACTTTTAGGTCCCCAGTCTGGTTGTTCGTGCGTAAAACTATCTGCGGATTACATGACGATTTTTTTTTTCATTTTGCCTTTTTGATTCATACGTATGTAACTCTTGACACGTTCAATTTATCAAAAAATACTTCCAACAAATGTTGTATATAGTCACGGGATAAGGATTGAAAAAAACAATCTTACCTCCTCTGAAGTCTCATTAACTCATGTGTAACTTTGTAACCGAACAAATTAACGAAAAATACTTTAAACAAATGTTGTAGCTTTTGAATAGACGCATCTTTTGTGTCTTCAACACTTCCAGATAAGATCAACGTGGTAGAAGATATGAACCCATATAGTCAGGGGATAAGGATTGAAAAAACAATCTTACCTTCTCTGAAGTCCCATTAAGTCATGTGTAACTTCGTAACCGACGAACTTAACAAAAAATACTTTCAACAAATGTTGTAGCCCTTGAATAGACGCATCTTTTGTGTCTTCAACACTTCCCGATAAAATCAACGTGGTAGAAGTTATAAAGCCATATAGTCAGGGGATAAGAATTAAAAAAACAATTTTACCTTCTCTGAAGTCTCATTAAGTAATGCGTAACTTCGTAACCGACCAACTTATCAAAAAATACTTTAAATAAATGTTGTAGCTCTTGAATAGACGCATCTTTTGTGTCCTCAACACTTCCAGGTAAAATCAACGTGGCAGAAGTTATGAAGCCATATAGTCAGTGGATAAGGATTGAAAAAACAATCTTACCTGCTCTGAAGTCCCATTAAGTCATGTGTAACTTCGTAACCGACCAACTTAACAAAAAATACTTTGGACAAATTTTGTAGCTCTTGAATAGACGCATCTTTTGTTTCGTGTAAAACCAACTTGGCGAAAGTCATTGCAGCATTTGTTCCCCTTGTTTAGCAAAAAAGATTGTAAATCCTCTCGATTCGATATTAATCCGCGTTTATGATGTCTTTCTGACAAAATCCAGAGTCAAAGTCAGAAATCCTGGATTGTGCAGGACAAGTTTATTACCATAACGACTCGTCCAATTCCATTTGTGACTCGCCAGCTCGCCCGCTGCCCTAGCCGCGTTCTCTGCGGGGGTTAAACTGCATCAAATCGAACCTTCGGATTAGACGTCATCCCCGAGTCCGGTATCCCGCTGTCTTTGAATGTTACAATAAAACGAACAAAGGACGAGGCGCAGTCATAGATCCCGGCCTATTTCCCAGAAATAATAATCAAACGCTACCAAACCGCGTTAGTTACACTCGTTAACGGCTCGCGGTTATTCTGCGTCATCTCTTAAATCCCTCATCATGTATAATCTAAGGATTACCGAACCCTGCTCTAAATTCCCGTGACGAAATGATCCGGTGCGGTCGGACCATGGGAATAAGAAGAAGAAGATGAAAAAAAAACCAGCTAAACAAAATGAATTTTTTTTTTTTAAAAACTTCAGACCAGATTAAAATGAATGATTCATCTCGTCCCAGGTCCCAAGAACTTCTCCCCTAATCCTTCCAACAATAATTGTAAACGAAGTTTAATTGAAACACGCCTTGCTCCTAAACCGACTACGTGCAGCTTACAGAGTCTGGGAATTTGAATTAACTGATTAAATTACACTCGTTTAGTGGAATGAGAAGAAAGACATTAAGACTAAGAGAAAAGAAAGAAAAAATGTAAGCTTTGGTCCGTTCATTTTTCATCTTTAAAACGTAGGGTTATTATTATTGTTATACCTCTCAGAACGGTGGAGGCATTCATTGATTTTTTTTCTTTCTCCTTCCCCATAGTCCATGCCCGGGAAGTGGTTACGGGACAGCTGTGGTTAGCCATGGAGTAGCATGATTCCAGTCTGGTGGATGAAGTGTGTAAATTCGTGTGTGGGAATTAGGCTCTAGGTAACCCAACTATTCAACTGACGGTTTTATTGGTCGAAATAACTTCCGGTGGGACATTGCGAAACTAGTTTTATTCATAGAAATACAGAAATAAACCGTCTAGCTCGATGCCATCGGTCGTCCTAAATTCATTAAAAAAAAAATTGACAATTTGAATTTTTTAAACATTCATCCAAACCCAGACACGTTAATCTTTTATCGATTATCCGAAATTGAATCGAGTTTCTCGTCTAGCAGACGAGTTTATAATTTACGAACGGAACGAACAATGATCACCCGCGATGTAACAGACTAGAATAAATAATCTAGTAGTTAGCGTGGGCGGATTGATGCCATAGTGATTAGAGGCTATACTATACGGTTTCAATTTGTCCAACTTGGCGGATAACTCGGCCCGGTTATAACGTCAATCACTAAAGGATAATCACACGGTATCCATGTATCCGATGGAAATAACAGTCAATCACTATGCGTACATACTCAAACTTTTTTTCGTGTCAATTTATCTTCGACTTCTTTCATTTTATTCGATATAACGTGACTATAAATACACTACGATTGCTTCTTACAACAATATCGACCTTCTGTCTTCTTTCTCTTGTCTTCGATATTCGATCTTGTGCCTCCGATCCTTTGCCTTCTGCCTTCTGTCTTTGATATTTGATCTTCTGTCTTCGATTCTCTCTCTGCCTCCTTTCTTTTGAATGCAATATTCTATCTTCTGTCTTCAACATGCTACCTTCTGTCTTCTGTTTTCTGTCTCGTGTCTCTTGTTTTCTATTTTCTGTATTTTATCTTTGGCATTCTATCTTCTGTCTTCAATATTCTATCTTCTGTCTTCTGTTTTCTGTCTAGTGTCTTTTGTCTTCTGTCTTCTGTATTCTACCTTCGATATTCTATCTTTTGTCTTCTGTTTTCTGTCTTGTGTCGTCTATTTTCTGTCTTGTGTCTTCTGTTCTCTGTCTCGTGTCTCGTGTCTCTTGTCTTCTGTTTTCTCTGTAGTGTCTCTTGTCTTCTGTCTTCAGTATTCTATCTTCGATATTCCATCTCCTGTCTTCGTTCTTATTGTCTCGTGTCGCTTATCTTCTGTCTTCTGTATTTTATCTTCGGCATTCTATCTTTTGTCTTCCGTATTTTATCTTCGGCATTCTATGTTCTGTATTCTGTTTCCTCTCTCGTGTCTCTTGTCTTCTGTCTTCTGTATTCTGTCTTCGATATTCTATCTTCTGTCGTCTATTGCAAAATTTATTCTCGCTACTTTGGAACCCAAAGTAGGTAGTCTTCAAAATTTGAAAAAATTGTTCTTCTCCGAAATGAAACAAGGAGAACGGATAAAAATTGATTATAGAGACTGTACTTCTAATCAGGTTTCTTTTGTTTGTATGACATATATCACTAGGCCCAATACGAAAGTTCGATAGTCCCTGAAATAGGAGAATGTATAGAGAAAAAAAAAACAGTTGAAAGACCGAGTCGCAAAAATTATCTTCGTGTATTGTTAAGTGTGTATATAAAGAGCGTCGAACGGAAATGAGCCAACGAGTCGGTTGTTACGCTCTTCATTTATATCATCGTAGCGAATACATTTTCATAGCTCTCTCTTTCTCTTTCTCTCGTTGTGTATCATTATTCTCCTCGTCGTCGTCTGGACCGAGGAGCATAAAGAGAAGGGGGGGAACACAGGGAACGAGATGGAATAGGGGTCTGGAGATTAAAAGTGGAAGAAAAGATATTGCCTCTCCGTCTCTCTCTCGCTCTCTCGAAAACCGTTGTCACAATATTTGTCACAGTCCGGATCCAGCCCGACCCTTTACTTCAATTCCCAACTCTCAATTTTCCTCAGCGAATCGCGCGAGGCTCAACCGAGTCTCTTGATTGAATCGGTTAATATTTGATCGGCATAAGTCCCTCTCTTTCTCTTCGGTATCATTTTTCACGCTACACATAATACAGAGTCGAGAGAACCGCTCTGGCATCATCTTGGAAGTAGTTATTTAATACGGTTTTACAAAAAGGATTAGGTATCGTATTTCTGAAACGGCTTGACCTCACACAACCGTCACACAGTCACCCTCTACAACTTTTAAAACCGCACAGACAGACAGACACAAACACACACACAACGATCCCAGCATCTGGTATCTCATCATTATTATGATCATTCCTTATGGGAATGTCTAACAGCTCATATCCTTTTTCTACTGTTTCTTTTGTTTTTTATAATCACTTCTCGAAGGAAACTTTTGCCTCCAATTGTGACCCTGCATCCGGTTATACGCGTATTAAATAAAGTGTAAATAACAATGGTTTGATTTTAACCAGCTCCACCGGCCGTTTCCGGTCAGATTCAATTAGCCTCAATGTGGATGTGCTATCACCAATGGTGCTACACATCGTCTTGGCTACGTGCTGATTCCCCGCTTTCTGTTCCAGGAATACCAAAAAAGCCCGCACTGATGCTTTAGTGAAACGTCGGAACCCTGCAATAAGATGTGGCGGTTGATAGCGAGCGCGTTTCTCCTCGTCGTAACGGCGAAGGCGAAGGTGTCCGTCCTGCCCCACGACGCGTATCCGGGGTTCGAGGTTAAGCAGCTCCTCCACAGAGGTCAGCCCTCGAATTTCCGCATGCTCGAGACGGGTTTCTCGAAGTTTTTCACCGTCCTGAAGAACGGCGTGGTGATGACGACCTCGGATCTCACACCGCTGATGAACAAGCCGATAAACCTGATAGTCCTCCAGGAGATCGGCAACAGGACGGAGACCCACGACCTCCGGGTCTACGTCCTCGACAGGAAGAACATGCTCACGTTGTCGCACGGGAAACTGGGCGACGGCGAGGTCCCGGAGAACGCGCCCCCCCACACAGTGGTCCGGGGCTTCCCGGTTCTGCACGCGTCCGGAAACTTCCCCGTGCACTACAGGATACTCCCTGAAATCGGAGACAGGCCGTTCGCGCTGATGGACAGCAGGACGGGAGACACCGGCTTCAACCTGACGCTGACGAGCGGCGAGGAGGGCGTCAGAGTCGTGACGTCGCGGCCGCTGGACAGGGAGGAGAAGCGGAGCTACACGATCGTGATACACGCTTCGGACTCCGACTTCGTAAGCAGATCGAAGATCAGCGGGAGAGTGAGTGTGATCGACGAGAATGACAACGGTCCGGAGTTCGACAAGGAAATATATCGGTTCGTCGTTAAGCCGACGAACCTCGGTGCCTCGCCGGTGGACGCGGTCGCGGAATGGAAGCGGTTTTCTACCATAGGCAGGGTCAAGGCCAACGACGCGGACGGCGACAAGGTAGTCTACAAGCTCGTAGCCCCGAGCAACCTCGTCGTCGTCGTCCCCCAGACCGGGGAGATCCTGCTCACGGGGGACCCCCAGAGCTCCCTGGAGGAGGACATGGAGGTCGAGGTCATGATCGAGGCCCACGACGCCAGGGTCCCGAGCCGGACGAGCGAGAAGCCCGCCAAGGTGCTCCTTCAGTTCGTGACGTCAGAGCCGATACTCGAGGAGGAGCACAAGATCGAGAAGAGAAGGGTGACCAGGGCGGTGAGGCCGACGAAGAAGGTCGACTACACGGAGGGTAACGGGGACGTCGAGGGGAAGGTGGCCTTCCAGTTGGAGAAGGAGACTGAGAGGGAGACGTTCAAGATAAAGGACGAGAACCAGTGGGTGATCGTCGAGCCGAACGGGGCGGTCAAGGTCAAGCAGAAGTGGGACTACGAGGAGCTCGGCCCGGAGAAGACGATCGACTTCTGGGTGACCATAAATAACGCAGGTATTGGAGGTCAGTATTATTTCGAGCGGAGATACTCCTTATCCGGATCCCCCGGATCCGCACGGTACTCGCGGTATTCGGTCAGAATTGTGCTCGGTTTTTTCGCTCCGACTGCTTCCCCCGCCCCCGGTGATGGTCTATGTCCGCCAAATCCGACCCCCGACGCTCTTTTCACTTACTAATATTCTCTCATTTTTTCCTCTCTGCAAACGCTGAAGCGCTTCGATGTAAGTATAAGCAACTCTTTTCGCCACTATCACAGCGCCAACCGACAGATTGTCACGATTATTCGTTATTGTCCTCAGACACCGACAACCAGAGGGTCATCATACACGTGAAGGACGTCAACGACGAGCCGCCCCGCTTCGTTAACAGACCGCTCCCGATGCAAGCTGTGGTCCAACTGAACGCACCCCCGAATACCCCGGTGTTTACCCTGCAGGCCAGGGACCCGGACACCGATCACAACATCCATTATTTCATCGTAAGAGATCGAAGTAAGCAAAGAACGAACAAAGGTGACGTGAACAAGAATTTTTCATAAAATCGTGACGTCAGCGTCTCCCCCACCGCCGCTAACACCGTGTCTTTCTTCCTCCGCAGCCGGAGGTCGTTTTGAGGTCGACGAAAGATCGGGGGTGGTCAGAACCAGAGGAACCGACCTCTTCCAGTTGGACATGGAATACGTGCTGTACGTGAAAGCCGAGGATCAGAACGGACGGGTCGATGATCGGCGGTACCAATCGACCCCCGAAGAGAGGCTGTCGATAGTGGGCGGAAAACGGGCACCCCAGTTCTACCTGTCTTCCTACGAAGCCGAGATACCAGAGAACCAGAAGAAGGATTCAGAGTGAGTTGCTGTACCTGGTGAAAATAATTTCTGAGCCAAAATCTGAAAAATTGCGTTTTTCTGCGCATTTTTACGCTTTAGGGTTTTTTTTTACATAGGAATTATTTTCACCAGGGATTCCTTGACGTTGTTTTCATTGGACTCGTAAATTTCCTCTTTGCAGCATAATATCGGTGAAGGCGAAGTCATTCGCGGAAAGAGAGATAAGGTACACGTTGAAAGCCCAGGGTCAGGGTGCCGGGACGTTCAACATCGGGCCGACATCCGGAATAGTGAAGCTGGCCAAGGAACTTGACTTTGAGGATCTCAGACAGCCGCATGTCTACTCGCTGATCGTAACCGCGACCGAAGATTCCGGGGGATTTTCGACCACAGTAGAGGTAAGAGGGTCTCGTCCCTGGGTCCGATCGCGGTTAACCGTCGTTACGTTCGCAGCTTACGATAAGAGTCTCCGACGTGAACGACAACGCGCCAAAGTTCGAGCTCCCGGACTACCAGGCTCACAACGTGGACGAGGACATCCCGCTCGGTACCAGCATCCTGAAAGTCAAGGCAACGGACTCGGATTCCGGAACGAACGCGGAGATCGAGTACCTCGTCTCCGACGACCACTTCAGCGTCGACTCGAGCGGGATAATAGTGAACAACAAGCAACTGGACGCCGACAACAACAACGCCTACTACGAGTTCGTCGTGACGGCCAAGGACAAAGGGGAGCCCTCGAAGACCGGGACGGCCACCGTCCGGATATACACGAAGAACAAGAACGACGAGGAGCCCAAGTTCTCACAGCAGGTCTACACCCCGAACGTGGACGAGAACGCCGGGCCCAACACCCTGGTGACGACCGTGGTCGCCTCCGACAAGGACGGGGATACGGTGCGGTTCGGTTTCGTCGGGGGCGGCACCTCCGCGGGGCAGTTCGTGATCGAGGAGATCACCGGGGTCATCAGGCTCCACGGCAAGGCAATATCCCTCGACCGCGACAAGTACGAGCTGAACGTTACGGCCCTGGACGACGGGGCGTGCTGCCTGAACGGGGAGTCGACCATCCACACCAGCACCGCGGTCGTCGTAGTCTTCATCACGGACGTAAACGACAACAAGCCCGTCTTCAAGGACTGCGGGACGTACTCGCCGAAGGTCGAGGAGGGCGCGCCGAATGGGAGCCCCGTGATCAAGGTGCAGGCCACCGACGAGGACAAGGGCGTCAACGGACAGGTCAAGTACTCTATTGTCCAGCAGCCGAATCAGAAGGGGACCAAGTTCACGGTCGATGAGGAGACCGGGGAGGTCTTTACGAACAAGGTCAGTCTCGGAGGCTCCGATCCCGATCGTCTTCCTCATCTTGTTCTTAATTCTCGTTGAAGGTGTTCGATCGCGAAGGGGACGACGGGAAGTTCGTTTCTGTTACGGTCAAGGCCACGGATCAGGGAGAACCCTCGTTGGAGGGGGTGTGCTCCTTCACGGTAGAGATCACCGACGTCAACGACAACCCACCGTTGTTCGATCGACAGGTAATCTAGACGAGTGACTTCTCTTTGACTATCACTGACTCCTTGGAGTCCGACCTTCCGCTGATGTCGTCGAAAGTCTGGTGCTTGACCTTGAATAAGTAGAACTGACCTCTTGGAAGACTTACACTGACTTCCAAGGCCTTCCATTCACGTGGAAGACTTGCCTTGACTTTCTAGACGACTTACATCGTCATCTCTGAAGACTATTTGACTTATTTCAAGATTGCATTGAACTCCAAGTCTGGTGACTTGCACTGACTTCTCGAAAGTCTTGTATCTCGAATTGATTGACACTGGGTCGTCTTTTTTTTTCGCAGAAATACGTTGAGAACGTAAAGCAGGATGCTAGTATCGGTACGAACATATTGAGAGTATCGGCGTCTGACGAAGACGCTGACAATAACGGTGCAATAGTATACACTTTGAGTGCACCAACGAATCCACTGGATCTTGACTACTTTGAGATACAACCAGAGTCTGGTTGGATCGTACTGAGGAAACCACTTGACGTGAGTATTGAATCAATTCTATATAAAATTTACGCTACTAATGTACTGTATATGACTATTACATGCCCAACATCATCATCTCTGTTTATATACTATATAACATCGATTTATGGAATTTGCTCGATTGCGTGATTGACACTAACACCGATTGACAGATCGTTTTTCCCCTTATTCTCGGACTTGAACTTTCTAGAAACTCTTTTTTACTAACTATTATTGCGAATTTCAAAAATCGATTCACCATGTGTATATATATATTTTATCGATTTATATCTCACGTATAAATAACTGCATCGAATCGCGAGAAATCTTAAATTGGAGACCTTGAGCTTATCATGAATTTATATAAGTAAAGTTTGCATACTCAAATTCATTCAAATTCATCAATATTTGATTAATACTTAATATAAACGTTAAGCGATTTAATGTGCTTGAATATACGTATATAAATATCAAAGATCGTGTGTATATGTATAGAATATCAAACATATATATATAATTGTGTGTGTGTTTATTATATACACGTATACAATAACGATGACAGAAAATTTGAATCAAAAAAGAAAAAAAGGAAAAAAAAAGGAATTTCATATATATTATTGGCTTCAAAAATATTTCTTTACATAACATTTTTTATGATATATGTATATCAAAATTCTTTTTTTTTTCGCTAAATCAATCTTGTGATAGTATCGATTAATCAATAATTTCTTGATACCACTTTCAATGATACTTGAACTATATTATATATACTATATATATATATGCAACAAACATAAGTTTCATTTGTACGGCACTTGTCTAGATTAATTATTATAATTCTTATAATTGATATGCACAATGTGTTCACTATATATGGTACTTAGCTATGCCTGATTTCCTTTTTCAACAATCAAGAAAAAAATAATGCCTCAAGTATATGATAAAAAAAAAGTGAAATACAATTTTTTGATTTTTGATTAGAAAAAAAAAAGAAAGGGAGACAAAGAAAATGAAAGAAGACAAAAAAAAAATGAATACCCATACAAGCTAAATATCAGTAGTGACTGAATGTGAGTTCAT
>JAFFZH010010701.1:0-11896 GCA_018420115.1 Euura saliciscinereae | reverse complement strand
TCAAAATTGTCCAAAAAGGTCCAATTTTTTGGACCACTCTTGAATTTTGCCATTTCTTCACCCTTCGATCATCCAGGCTTCCGGTTGTTCGTGTCTCTGGAGCTTTTAGATAAAATTATTAATCTACTGATCGATTTCGAATATTAATTGGAATCTGTTGGATGTATAAATATATATATATATACACATATATAATCTTTCACAAACAAAGATACTGTATACTTCGTCAAAAGTGATTCTCACCGTAGATTCGAAGCTAGTTCAATAACATCAGATTAAAATTTGATATGTTTATTTCGGAACTGTCATTCATGTCCCGAGTGATTTCAATATTAATTATTATTTATAGTGTACAGTAATTATTATTATTATTTTTTTCAATTTTTTCCCCTTTTCAAACCCTTCGAAAGATATAATTAGCGTTAATTAGTACATTAATTAAGTACGATATACGACGATTTCAAATATTTCTTTTCAATCACATGGAATATATGATTTCAATTAATTAGCTATTTCTCTGCAATTTGTCCGATCGTAGAATAATAATAAATGAGTTTTTTTTTCCCCATATAAAATAGCTCGCCTTTGACAGTCGAGCTACGCATTGATTGTCAAACACAATCTCCATTATTATTTTTTGTTTCTGTTTTATATCAGTGTACAATTTTTTCTTTTCTTTTTGTAAAATATAATATTTATTTAGTGTATATTAAAACTTATAATTAAATATCTTCTGTAATAATACTGCCTGCAGTTGAGCGCTAATGACTTTTTGTCTTCTCTTTTCACATAATTTTTTTTTTTTAACGTAACTAAAAACCAGTGGAAGTTTTCTCTTCTTCTCCTCTCGTATCATTATATTACAATAAAACGCGTATATTTTATGGATACATAACAATATATATATATTATATATATATATTATAATTAGTAGTCTCCAGCGAATTTAATACGAATAGTTTTTTTTTCTCACACCCGGGCGCCAAATGCCACTTTTCATACCTGTTGAGCGGGCGCAAAACAGATCTTTTCGCCCCTCGGGCGGAAAAGTCGCGGTATGAAGAGAGGCATTTTTGCAGACCAGGTGTTTAGAAAAAAATCGTGTGCAACACGGGCACAAGGCTATTTTTTGGCGAGTGTGATTGCAGCATACTGTGCTGCAAATTTCACACTCGAAAAATAGTACTTTGCGCCCTTGATACACAATGTACTATTTTTCTTTTCTATTCATAATTACTCAACTTAGAGCTATAATAGTAATTCCGTTTCAGTGACGAACGAATGAAAAATTGAACGATTATGATACAGCTAAAGTGGTACGTAGGTACTTTGAGGAATATAAGATACAATTAATTCTTTGGCGGTGTCTGGCTGAGGGACGACGGAAGCCCGACCAGAGTCGAGCTGCTCAGCCTCGAGGTACGCGGCTCGATCTCTAACGACATTCTGTACATTTCCTCTTCCTCGAGCAGGAGGGACGGGTCGAGTAGGTAGTCCGTGACCTTAGTTATAAGTTCGATCTTGTACGGAGTCTGCTGGAAGTGTCTTATCTCTCGTATCACGTGCGCGATCTAAAAAGCAGAAGAAGACACCTCAAAGTTTACCAAAATTCGTCCAATGGACGTCCTTGAGAGTTAAGACGTCGAAGAGTCGCTCACCATTCGCATTTTTGAGAAATTCAAGAGACCGTCCTCGGTGAAATTCGGGGTTCCCTCCTCGATGAAAGACAAGTCGGTCAGGTAGAGTCCGAGGTAGGGTATGCAGGGTGGGTCGCATCGATGAAGAGCGTCTCTGAGGTTCCTGAACCTGCCGTCCGACGACACGATCGCCTGAAGACGTTCTATGGTCTGTTTGGTCTGGAAGATGAGAGTAACAGTGTCAGAATCGAGGCCTCAGGATCTCCGGATCAGTTTACCGTCTTCGAAACCTTCTCCCAGGTCTTCTTGAGCCTGTAGACGCTGCTGCTCGTGAACGCCGCGCATATCTGCAGCACCCCGTTATAGTTGTGGAGGACCTTGCTGATGTCCGCGACCGCGGCCCACTTCTCGATCGCCGCGACCCTCGAGGCCATGCTGGACCGCCGGATTATCTCCGAGACTACGAGCTGCGAGAACTTGTTGAATCGCCTCGTCATCAGGATTATGTGAGGGGCTCGGCTAGCCTTGTCCGTCTTCATCCAGGCCTGACCGAGAAACTCCCTGAAGAAGAAGATCGAGTCACTCGCGGAACCTCGCGGACATTCGTCCTCCGTCATAGATACTCACTCGCTCGCTATGGCCACGAATATCTGGTGATCGAGGTACGTCATCTGCTCGGCTATCTCGAGCGCCGACAGCGTCTCGATGCTCTCTTTGCTCGGCCTCTGCAACGTGAAGACATTACGATCTGACATTCGTTCGGATCCGAGTATCTCACCTTCGGGGGCGCCAGTAGTTTCTCAAGATTGACTTTTCCGCTCTCCGGCTCCTCCTTGGTGATGAGTCTGAGGAGTTGGCTGGCCGCCTTGTGCTCGGCCGGCAGGAGGTTCGGGCTGTAGGTGATGTCGTCGAGGAACTCTATGGTCAGGTCCTTGAGGCGCTGGTCGAGCTCAAAGTCTTGGGCATGCTTGGAAACCCAGTGTCTCAGGACGTTGAGGACCCTCATGGTCGCTGCGGTCGACATGACGGACTCCTTGCGTCGGTTCTTTTCCCGGCAAGAGCCGCTCCTGACGCTGACGTCGCTGACGCTGCAGCGGCCCGGCGCCTTGTCCGGAGGGTTGCTCGAGGCCGATGTTGCGATCGCGAAGGCCGCCGCCGCAGTCGATGTGCTGCTCCTGTTCATCGCGACATCGGGACAATTAGAAATCGCCTTTTTCGTCGACAGGGTGGGAAGCAAGCAAGCGCTAGAGGCTCTTCTAATGCCGCGATTGTTCGATCGTTATCGATTTTACTGCTGCGATTGGGTATCGTCTCGGTATCTTTGCGGTCGTGCGGGATGCTGCGATGTACTAGCATGCGAGATGAGAGAGGTAAGGATGACGTTACTTACCACAGGGGTTCGTGTCCGATGCTATGAATGACGCAAAACACAACAACACAGGAATACAGTTTAATGGGAAAGAACATCGAAAATCGGTAATTGGTGAGATAATTTCTTAACAAAGAGAGTACATAGGTACGAAAAGTTAACAACGGACACTAAGCATCCATGCTCTGCAGTTTACAGATGGGCCAACCCATTTACGACATTCAACAGTTCAACATTTCAACATTCAGTGGTGAAGAATATTATCGAAAACATGTGATCGCGGAGTGCCGGTCGACGATATCTTCGAGGACCGTCGGCCCCTTCCTGTCCCTTGATCATCAATGATTAAAGAGTGAGAAAACGATCGGGAATAAGTTCCGAAACGGTGGTGAAGACACCAACCTTCGCTGGCTCTGACGAAAGCTCGTTATCACCACTCCGGCTTTGCTAGAAATCTGCTGACTGTCGTGCTGGAAGCTCGGTCTCTGCGAAGCCGAGCCGATCTCGTTCTCCTGGATCGAGCGTCTTCCCATCAGGTAATTCTGGAAGAATATCGCAGTTGAAGATGTTGGACTGGGCTTTGTGCAAACTTCCGCAAACTCACTCCAGTAATCGTCGATATGGAGCCACTCCGCATGGAGGCAGGCGGTGCGGATGCGATCGATGCCCGATGCTCGGAGTAGTGATGGTTGTGGTGGCCTATCTGCTGCCCGCAATGGTGATGGTACAGCTCTGCAGGCGGGGTAGCCTCGTCGTCCGTCCAGCAAGAGTCGTCCTTTTCGGAGCCGAGACGTCTGCTACGTGGCGACTTGGACTTCCCGGGCCAGTCTTGTCTCGAGATCCCGGACTTTGGCGACGGTGGTGGAGGGTCGTCGTACTTGAACAGGACTTCTGCAAGTTTTCACCAAGCTATTAGCATCCCGAAACGCAAATCGTGCCGGTATCACGAACCGTCTTTCGAACACGACTCCGAAGCCACCGGGGTATCGGTTTCCTCCGAGACCTCCCGCGAGTAGGTTCCCCTCTCGTGGCTGGGGTCGGACCCGGAACCCGACCCGGAGCCAGTCGAGCCGACCAGAGTCACGGAACTGAGGTTGCTGGGCGATGACGGCGCGCTGATCACGGTGATGTCCGTCAGGGTCTCGGCGCTCGACGAGACGCCGATGCCCTTGGGGATGGTGAGGTAGGACCTGTCCTCTGAGGCGGCGTCGCGCGGCGGAGACTGTCGACCCGACGAAGGAGTCGGGCTGCTTCTTATTATCGGGGTCGTCTCCTGGGGCGGAGCCTCGGATATCAGTCCGAGCTGCTGCTCTTCTTCGACTGTTAGGAGAATTTCAACGAATTAGAGACGCCGGACCGTCGCGGGTCTACGAGGTGAGCTTTTTAGCGAAGATAAAAAAAGGTGACAGTGCTCACGCTTCCGGTAGCCAGACCGCCAGTGAGTCTTAGTGGTCGAGTTAGGAACCCCCAGGTTGGGCTCGTGGCAGGGGTGGCTCCTCGCTGCTTGGCTATCGCTCACCTCAGACCCGTACCCTGTACGTGTAGACATTTACAGTAAACCCAGAAACTAGATGACAGACAAAATATAGTGACTTTGTCTCACCAGAAACGGAACTTGCACCGCTGGTGCGACGCGGGCTGACGCTGTTCCTCCGACGATCGTCCAGCGGCTGCAGGGCATCACCAGATGTGCTACCCAGGACGTCCAACGACCTGGAGCAGAATAATATCGTGCAAATGAGGAAGATCTGCGACGCTACCAGTTTTCGATCTACTCACATGACGGATCCAGTGCCGATCTGACATTCTGGAGGTTCGCTGTTGTAGAAGACCTTCTTCAGGGCCTCGAGCACCGTGACGCCGTCGGTGAAGACGCGATAGGTGAGTAGGAAGGTGTTGAGGAAGTCGATGCTCAGGAAGCGGAGGTCCGTGAGTCGCTGAAGCAGTCGTTCTGGGGTGGCGTACCTGATCTGTGGCACCTTGCACGAGTTTAGGGTGCGGCTGAACCTGATGTCGACGTCGTCCTTGAAGAGCTTCGGGTCGTTCCTTATCGACTGGGGCATCGTGACGGAGCTCGTGTCGGACAAAGAGCCGTGGAGGAGGTCGTTGAAGTGGACGTTGTCCATGCACTGGCTGATGTCCGATATCCAAGCCGCCTTCTCCTGCATGGTGGGGGCTATCAGGTGCACCGAGACCTCCGGTCCTCCCGACTTCACGTCGAGGATGATCTTGAAGTCACGGGTCTGGAGCTGCGAGCTGCTGCTCCCGCTTCCGCTGCCGCTGCTCTCGCTGATGCCGCTTGAGAGGCTCGATATCGAACAGATCGAGGACTCTGGACGGACATTGGTCAGTTTTTGCTTGAAAAACACGAGAATATCATGAGAGTGATCAGTTTTACCGTCATCGTCGACTATGCCCTGGTCGCTCGGTTCCTCTACGAGCAGGGCATCCGCGAGCGGTATCTTTCCGACCTCGGGAACGAGGTGGAGACGACCACCGCTTGACTGACGCGTCGTGAGGATCAGGTGGTTCGAGAACAGGAAGCACTGCCGCAAGGCCTCCTTGTCACTGCTGCCCCAGTTTCCCCCGAATGTTGTGCTCAGTCTGCTGCGCGCCCCACGTGGCTTCTCGCCGAGTATCTGGACCAGGGAACCTGGGGGGCGTCGGCACCGTTTAATACCAGAAGAACCCACCTTTTCGGAGACCGAATCAAGATCGCACTTTGCTTCAAACTGATCCCAGACACTTGTTTAGTCCCGGATTGCGGTGGATCAGTCCAGTGTCGACGTTTTGCAGACTCGATAATCACATCGCGTTGCGATTAGGCATCAAAATGGCAACTCGAATGGCCAAGGCGTTGTTTATTGACCCCTTGAAATTTGCGAACTGTGGCCTTCGGCGACGTGATCGGTGCTTTCCCGGAATCGTCGACAAAAACCGAACCGTATCAATCCGATAAATCCTATCGCGCGGATAACGACCAGGCAATGTTTGACGGGTAAAAATTCATTACGTTTGCGTGGCAGCCATGTGACGCGGTGATCACGCGTCGAGCTTTTTGCGCGTGTTGGGGGTGTCTCATCGATTTCGAAGACGGGCGCCGGCGCATTCAGCTCTTGTCCGATTCGATCGAAGACAGGGTTACCGACGGTCACCGCGGAGCCGGACTAGCGGACGGTAATGGGTATAGCGATGACTTACCCTGTCTGACGAAGACCTGGTTCACGTCCAGGAGGATATCGCACCCCTCGACTATCATCCTTTCCACCGCTAAATTCTTCCTCAGATTCTCCGTCTCGCTTACCTGAGGGAGGACAACAAGTCAGACACAGAAGATTGAGACGATCGTCCGATTACCTCGTCGTGCATCTGTCTGGACAGATCCTCGAGCTGCTGTCTCGCATTCTGCAGACTCTTTCGCTCGACGTGATCGTGCGGCGTGTGGGCGAGAAGCTCGTGGAGAGTTATGATGTACCTGGGTATCTGGAATTCGATTTTTCAAGAATAGAGGCGAGGAATTTACTTAATGAGGTCGTTTTACCAACCTGGTGCATCGGATAAGTGAGAAAGGTCTCCAGGGATCGACCCTGGCACGACGGTTTGTTCTCGAGTCTCGCAAGAAGCGCGGCGAACGATGGTGAGGACTGTTTGCACTCGGTGAGGACCTGAAGACTGTAATGATGATTGCGAACGTACTCCTGGTAGATCGAGAGCATCGGTAACAGCATATTGAACAAGTCTCCTGCATCGATGGAAAACAAAAATCGTTATCTCGCGAATACCGACCAGAAACAATCGTTTCTACATACCCAGAACCAGCGTTGGCCAGCTTTCCATGCGGGACGTCAGTCCCTTCAGGAATATCTGATGAAGGAACAGCACCGTCTCGCTGTTCAAGAAGATGCTGTTCACGTCCTCGTGGCTGCAGGGCGGCTTCTTAGAGCTCGCTGCCATTTTGAACGGCCTCAGGAAGCAGCTGACCAGGGCCTCCATCTGCTCCATGTACTCCTCCTCGGCCTCGACCATTTGGAACACCAGACTACAGACAGAGATCGGGGTGAGACGCCCGTTCGCGAGTCGTACCCGAGGCTCACCTGTTCCTCTTCCTCATGCTCTCCGCGTGCGGGCTCTTTATGTACTGTTCGACGATCTGCTTCCACCTGCGCCTGCAGAGCCATCCTCTGAAGAAGCTCTGGACCTTGAGGATCTTCCGGACCTCGACCGAATCCTCGGGAACCCCGGACTCCCCGTGGTCGCCGACCGGCCCGGAAGCCGGTCCGGATGCCGCTGGTCCCGGGTCCCCGGCGACGCCGCCGCCGGCGTCGCAGGACCCGGTGTAGGCCGGGGCGGAGACTGCGGTCGGACGAAGTTCCCGCTTGAGGGCGCACAGCTGGGGAACATTCGGTTTGTTTCATTGAACACAGTTCGGTTTCCGTACATTTCGGTGGAGTCGCGAATGTTCGATGACCGGGAAAATTACATCCTGCGTGGGGGCGGGCTTAAATATTCTGCAGCGAATCGATTCTAATTAAGCGGTCCAGTATCTGTTCGCGGACTAATTAGCGACGAGGTAGCTCCCTTGGGAAAACGAGCCGGCGTTAGATAAACTCGTTAGAGATTCAATGCGACGATTCTTTGGTAACTGATTAACTGATTACATGATTCAAGTGGGTGGCATGGCGGTACGAGACCCGATTATCAAACTCGGTTATGATTGAATTAATCGCGCTTCCATCTGTCCGCCGATTGACTAATCCGATAAATTTAGTTCTCCTTTGACCTCTTCAGGATCACATTGAAAACATCAGACTGAAAAGGACTTCCAAATTTTGCAAAAATGAGCTCGGATTCGTGACTATAATTTTCAAAAGACACATCGAATCAGAAGATTTGATTCTTTTGGCAATATCTTTGGAATCGATTGAGCCAAAGGCTTCATCAACCACTCATTTCAAAGCTAGTGACTCACGCGAAATGAAATGAACTCGTTGACGTACTTACCTCGGACCTGAGCTTCTTGATCTCGGAGGCGAGTTCTTCGCACTGTTGGGTGTACTGCCACTTGG
Source organism: Euura saliciscinereae (assembly GCA_018420115.1). Lineage (NCBI taxonomy): Eukaryota > Metazoa > Arthropoda > Insecta > Hymenoptera > Tenthredinidae > Euura > Euura saliciscinereae. The sequence continues at coordinate 3,824 of JAFFZH010010701.1, read as the reverse complement.
CAGTTTTCTCGCTCTCTACGATCTGGAGCAGGTGAAGATGCTTCTGCTCGAGTTCCTCCTTCTGGAGGAGCAACTTGTTGAAGCTGTAATCACATCCGGGAAGCTCGGGCGAGTTACAAACTTCGTTGTTGTTTTCGTTAATCAACGGGAAAAATCAACAAGCGGAAAATAGTTTCTGATGAAACTTTTCCAGCGGCTCTCTTCCAATACGAAACAAAGTTGATCAACTTTTCCGATAAATGTCGCGCAGCTGATTATTATCTTCGAGTTCCGTAAATTACCTCATATCTATGTGTCCCGCGGTATCACCACGGGGATTTCGGGGTCAAGGCGAACTCGCTCGGAGTCCATGCAGCCCCGAAGTCGACCCGGCTCGAGGTCGGCGTTTAATATTTCAAGGGAAACGCGGGGTGCGCCTGGGCTCGAGCGCCACGCCTGCTGAATTTCGCACACGTATGTACCTTCCACATATGAAAGCTTGTGGGATCGCGTGGAAGCTACCCTCCCATGTTAATTACCGCCGAATTATTATCACCTCGACCGAAACGAAATAATTTCCCCGAAATTGAGGGAATATTCAGACTGAGAAGATTAAGATCTTAAAGGTCTCACCTGGCTTCCCGGATGGCGTCTATCCACAGGCGACAGTCGGTCTCGGTGGCTGCTTTCAGCTCGTACTGCCGTTGGTTCTCTCTGCGGTACGAAATTGCGAAGCAGTGCTGAAACGGGATGACAAATTTCAGCGATAATTCCGTGGCTACTCGAAATAGGAGAAGATCGTCGACCCATTTACAAAATTTGGGTCAATTTTATTTCCCTAGTGAGATTTTGAATGTGCGGTCTCAAATTTCGCTGATCTGACTTCAGATTCGTGACGAAGAGACCCCCCAAAAAACGTTCGAGTACCAGTTTTCATTCCATTTTGGAGGTGATTACGATGACTTCCTTTTTTCCTCTGACGAAAGAAAAAGGAGGAAGTTATTGCGAAGGTTAAAAATGAGACAGGGAGAAACTGGGAATTTGACATCGCCGTGACAGATTCACGTCGAAAATAAGAAACGTCTTTCGAAACGAATCCCTCTTTTCGTATAGATGAATAAATAAGTGACAAATAAAGTTTGAAAAAAGAGAAGGTCGCCGAAATTATTCACGAGGCCTTCGCCTTCGCTTTCATTATTCAAACGAAAAGGGACCAAATAATCCTCATTGGAACCGTTGATGATCGATGCGAATGAAACAAGGGCTGCTCCGAGGGCGTAAAGTGCAGTTCTGTGACCCGGCTCATCGATGCGTTTAACGCGAAGCGCAACAGGTTCTCTGCGAATTTTATTGGCGAAACATAAACCGCGGGTATATCGCCAGTTTTTTATTTTCTCTTTTTAGTCGAGGTGTATACGATCCGCGTTGCTGTTAAACCCGGGACTTTTTTTTTTCTCTCGTCGGTGTCATTTTTATGAAAAGCGTCATTCAACCGTGAAGAATCGGTCTCCGGGGGATGAGAATTTAACTGAAACGTCAACCGCTCTATACTATACTCAAACCCTTTGCGTCCCCATGGTAACCGAGACCCGTACATCTAATCACGGTTATATATGCGATTGTCGAGTTTTGCCAGACTCTCTGTCGAAAAATAGGAACGAAATAGTCAATGGCGAATTACGTGTTTCATTTATACAAACTAATCAAGAAATTATTTGCCATTACAGACCCCGAATAAACAGGCGGTGTGTATTTTTTTTTTTTTTTTTCACTTTTTTAGAATCAACATTTCGAACCCCAAAGAGGAGGATGCGGAATCTTTGATTAAATTCCGTCAGTTTTTTTTTTTGACGCGATACTCCGCAACTGGAAAGTATCTATTCACCGAGAGATATGGAGACGAAGTAGAAACTCCCTCGAGTGCAAAAACGAAGCTTATGATGTAGCGTAGAGACAGCGAAAGTCAGAAATCATTTTAATAAAGCCCGCGGGGAGTTTTACCAGATGATTTACAACAACGTGACGAAGAAAAAGAACGAGACGCCGCACTGTTAAAAATAGTATATTGAAATTTCTTATACGAAAAGGAATGAAATTTACAAATCGTGGTGATTTGAATGAAATTGATAATATATAAAAAAATCTTGAAATTTCATGTATTGAGATTCTTTTTTAGTTTTCAGTGAGAAACGGTATTTCAGTCAATTATCAACGGTCCATCCGATTAAAAGCTTCCAAATTTTCATTTTTTTTTTTTTTTTTGGTTCTTGCCGCAATATTTTATGATCCTATTCGGCAATTATTGTGGCATTGGAAACCCATTTTTTGATGAAACTATCACGAATTTTCATATCACAAGAGTATTCAGCTGAATTTTCAAAACATTCTGTCAGAGGTCAGAATAGCAAATTACTCTCATACAATATCCTGCCTCCCTCGAACAACGCCTTTGAACAATGGATGAGCCGGGAGGCGCTCGCAACCCCAACCTTGGCTCGCGAAACTCGATGCGAATCCTCTTTGAAGTGTCCCAAGTGCTCCTCCTCCTCTCAGAGCGAACCGAAAAACTTTTGTCTTTTTCAATCAGCTCAAAAGAAACGGAATCATATCAATTATCGATGGTTGAAAAGATAAAAGATAAAGAAATGTTGATATTCACGTCAGTTTCGAACGTCAAGGTTTCCAAAAAATTAAGCTGTGCCGGATAGCCGGTAGCAAGAATCTTCAATTCTTGTTTGACCTCATCCACTTCCATAGAACATAGAGCAAAGATGACTTTGGGAATAAAAAAAAGTTGAAATGACTAAAATTTAATGAGCAGGAAATGAAAATCCTCAGTTTCACATCCAGCATCCGGCACAGCACTATTAAAAAGTCGTATTCTTCGAGTATCTTGAAAACTACTAGTAACTAGACCAATTAATTGTGAAATCTGGGGATGAGCGAGGGTCGCAGAAGAAATTCGCGAGGAATCGATCGACTCCCCAAATTTTCCTAGAATTCTCTAAAGCTCGCAAGCTCGGTTGAATAAGAAGCGTCGATCGATCATCGACAGTCCGGGAGGAATAAGATACTCGTATCTCGTGACGCGGGCGAGGTAGGTACTACCTGAGCTTGTGCGCCAGGTGGAGACCGGCTCTCCTGATCCCCGGCGTGCGAGCTTGCGACCTCGAGGTTAAACGGCCAAGGCCGTTCCGCTCTCCGCTCTCCGCACTCCGGCGATTGTTCATCGGCCGGAATTCGTTATCGAATCGCTAGACTTTCCGCCTCCCGCCTCCGCGTCCGCGTCTATAACGCCGGACTCCGGCCTGACCGCGGCTGGTCCAGATGCAGGCTTCTCCGAGCCTAGGGTGGCTATTTTTAGACCGAAAACGGAATCGATTTGCCGCGGTGGTTGCGAACCCCCCGAAACCGCGAAGCGGGGGATATTCTCGTCTCGCAACAACCCCGCAGCAACAGGACGACCCGCGACCTCGCAACCCCGTGACCCCGATCACGCGGAGGGATTAACCCCGGCGTGGGACCGGATCGCTCGGACTCCGAATCGAGGCGACTGATTGCCCTCCGCAGGACTGGGATCGGACGAATTTTTTTATTTCTTGCTTCTCTTTTTCCCAACCGGGAGGAAATTATTTTTTTCCAGAAGCGTTGCGATTTTCCGTTTCTCTGATTTCCGAAAAAGAAGGTTTTTACTGGATCTCCACGTTTTTGGGGTCATGTGCAATTTTTGTGCCCACGATATTTCGGATTTCGATCAAAATCGGCTCAATCGACGCGGTTTCTCTGAATCTAGAACTGATTCAATTTTTTATTCGATCGCGGTTCGGTACTTTTCGAATTATTTG
>JAFFZH010010699.1:0-12607 GCA_018420115.1 Euura saliciscinereae | reverse complement strand
AAAAAAAAAAAAAAAACAATTGGGTTTCGATGAACGTTAGTACTCGAAGGTTTTTTTGGTCACTATATAATCCATGAATCCAATTTGCTGGGGGAAAAAAAAAAACGAAAAACATTCGAAATCTTATGAAAATCGGTACTAGAAGGTTTTTTGAACCGCTGATCAATAATCTGAGGTAAGATTTGCAAAATTCAAAACAGCTATAGAAGCAAAATAGATAACAAGAAGTTCAAAGGGGGGCTCATATATTCAGCCTAAATTCGCTTTTTTAGTGATTATTCTGACGTCTTACCAAGAAGTTGAATTAAAAAAAAAAATTCATATCCACGGGTCTGGTTTCATAATTGAATATGAGTAAAGTTTATAACTCGCTTCCGGCAAGATTGTTTTTGTGCGCTCTATGGATACAGTATTTTATTCTTTTTTTTTTCGTTACTTAATTTTCATTTTAAATCAACCAGGCTCCTAGAAGCCTCGGGTGGTTCTAGACGATCTCGGAACTGGTCCCTGGTCATAGACACCTCTCAGACTTTGGGTCGTTATCGTCGGATATCCCGCACCGCCGCACCACGGGCAGACGGCAATAAATGAAATTTCTAGAGATCATTTTCATTTTCATTCCCGATTCTTCGGCCCCGTGGGGGCCCCGGGTTCCGCTGTCCAGAAATTACACACCTCGGATCGGGGGAATCGTAAACTAGCCAAACTTTACAGCTTTATAATTTCGTTAAAAGTTCCCATGGCTCGAAAATAATTAACCAACCGTAGGTATAGACCTAAGAATGTGGGAAGGAGGAAAAATCTCGATATATATTATTAATATTTTCGCGGTGAATAAGCCCGAGCCGGATCCTTCGTATTCAAATCTATTACCATGACAAAGGCGAGGCGATAAAACAAAAGTCCTACAATGCATAGAGTCTAAAATAAAAAAAATCATCCTCCTCCCGTATGAAGATGATTCCACGAGATAAGCAAGACTCCTAGAGCGAGCCTAACAATACTCCTGCCTCCATGCTACACAATCTTGATAATAACACCCCGCTGTCAGACAATTTGACAACGGATTCGTCTCCTTCTTACGCTGCGTATGTACCTTTTTTTTTGTTATCTTGAAAAGACAAACTTTCGAAGAAAACAAAAAAAAAATCGTTCAGAAAAATATGAATTAGAATGAGAGAAAATAATCGAACGAATATAACGCTTAGGGCGAGAGATTTAATCTCTGCGCGCGAATAATGGGGTCTTCGAATTCTGACCGTCTAAACTGATTGGTCGATATGTTTGGATAGAAAATAATAGAGTCTATTATTTCCCTTTTGTGTTTGGTTATACTTGTTAAATTCCTGTCTAGGAAAATCCTGTTCTCCATTGTAGTCGTTTGTTTGTCTGCCTTATACCTACGGTAAAAGCTTTTGGGTCTGTGTTTTATTTTCTTTGTATCCGTTGTTAAGAGAGTCGCAACGTTTTGTTGATTGGAGATTTTAGTTCGCGATAAATGTCGGTTAATTTGGAAAGTTGTTCGGGAAACTGAAAGTCGAGATCTTCGATCGCCTCGGCTCCCTCGCGGTTAGTTTAACCCGGGATACCCTACGGACCCGAAACTCTAAAATAATTTGAAGGGGGCCCAAAGGGCGTAGATTTTTCGTGCGATCCAGTCCCGCGCGCGTTATAACGCGAGATTCCTTATCTCACCTCAGTTACCGGTTGTTAACGCTATTTATGGTCCATCCCTAGCGGAGCTCGTCTAACGAAGCTCGTCTCGAACGATGCCCGCGATGATATACGAAATAACCCATCCGAATCGGAACGAAAATCTCAAATCCAGAATTCGCCTACTAAAAAACAAAAACGAAAAAAAATCAAAAGTGAAAAACAAAACCCGGCACGCGTCCCCAGCTCGACTCGATCGCGTTCTTGCTGGCCCAAAGGGCCCTTCTTTCTCTCTGACGGTGTATCATTACGGACTCGCGTGTTCAGCCTCCGGTCATTCTCATCTCGTCGTTCGTACCCCAAAAACTGTGCAGTGGTGGTCAGGGTCTGTCTCATAACTTTGGAGGCTCAACCGTGGTCCGAGTATTCAACGGAATTCAGATTGAAGGGATTTATGTGCGGATTATTGCACGAAAAGATCAGAATCGATCAATTTGATGTAGAATGTGGTGCCTCTTTTTATATATGGGTCATTACACCAGATCCGGCCTCCGAATTTTTTATATTTTTTTGTCCCAATCTAATCAAACGGTTCAAAGAAACATTGAAAATACGGTTTCATGAAAAATGGTGATCATTTTCCATCTAACTTGTAATTTTCGGTGCGAAATGCGAAAAAGAAGACTTCAAATGCCTTCGAAAAGCATTAAGAATACAGTTTTTGATCGGTTAAATTTTCTGAATTAAAAAAAAATGATGATTATTTTCGTTTTACCTGTCATTATCAGCGCAAAATCCGGAAAACGTCGTTTTTTTAATATCGGATTTTTTTTCTGAAATTTTGGAAGATTTCTGATGAAAAGCATGTATGAAAAATTTGCCGTTCGTTTGCCTCTGAGTCGCAGTTACGGTTTGAATAAAATTTGATGCGTTTTTTTTTGGTCATTATTTGTGTTTATTCGCCTCATAGACTATTTTGCAACGAATAAAATAACTGAGTAAATGAAACTAAAAAACTGTTCTAAGAATACATCAGTATAGGAAGATTTCACCAAATTGTCATAAAAAAACGCTTTCAAAAATTTCTATTCAACTTTGAAGTCGAAAATTCTGGTCAAATCTCAATGGCAAATGAATACTAAAGCGACGATATATTGAAGTGGTGTCTCGATGTACTCAATTTCAAAAAACCCCAAATTCAAAGTGATTCAGAATCGTTTTTTTTTTCCAAGTCTAATTCAGTGCTGGTTGCCTGCCGAATGAGACAGAGAATCTCGAGATTCGAAACCTCCGAATAATTATCGTAGTTGATTAGCTCGCTCGATCTCAAGCCTCACAATCAGTGGGTCCAGAGTACCTGGCGGCGAAGTGTATCGTAAAGAGCGCACGAGCCTCGACTCCCAGTGTATGAGAAGGACGGTTGTGTGGTGTGGCATAGAACTGCTCGGTCCGGGTCCGAGAATGAGTTCTCTTGTGCCTGGGGAGGGTAGAGGCTCAAAGAGGGAGGAGGGATCCCGAAGTTCGGTGGGAACTCGAGAAGTTGCTTCGCTGCCGTTGCCGCCGCCGCCGCCGCTGCCGAGCAACAGGAGGCCCGCGACGTGGCAGGGGCGACGGTGCGGAGCGGTCGGGGATGGCGCGCGTCTCGAGATGCCTCGGGGCTCAAGGAGGACGCGAGATCGAGGATGAGACGTGATGGAGCGAGGGAGACGGAGACGGAGACGGGATTGGGACGGGGGAGCAGACGCGAGATACCGGGAGGCGCAGAGCCGAGAACCGTAGCGCGCACGTCGGTCGCGTGGCGACGTCGCATCGGCGCATGCGCGCATACCAACCTACCCAATACACGCAGACCGCCTGAGCGCCTACTACACACTCTGTCGGGTTGACAGGTCAATGTCGAGAGTGCAGAGTGGAAGATAGATACGTACGTACTTCTCTAGGTACAGAAGTAAAATTCAGAGGAGAGTGTCAAGTCCCACACGCGTGATCTCGATACAGGAACAGAGCTCGAAGCGTCGATAACTGGATGTAGTACTCTCGGTACCGTTGGAAGCGAACCGGCCAACTTATTTCAGCCTCACCGTGTAAGGAGTGAGGTTTGGGAACAGGAAAACCAATCCTCACTGTACCGTGCGTGTACGTTGAATGTACTGTTAAAGGTTCACGTTCCTTTTTTCTTACCTACCGGACCCGCGCGGCACATGAACTACGTGTAACGCAATTAGAGAAATGAGACTCTCCCATTGTCGCGGGGAACCTCAGGGCAGTTCCGAAGGGATCGGAGACAATGGAGTTGGAGTGGCCGAGACGGGACTGGTTTCTTTGAAAAAACCAGCTCGCCTACTAGCCAGACAAAATCCAGACTGATTAGAACCCCGGCAATTAGGGGTGTAACGAAACTTCTCGGAACTGAGTAACAAGCTTGAAGAATTTTTCCGTCCCCCTGATTATACGAGATGAGAGAAATAGTTTGCTCGGGTTTTCGTCGATCTCGAGGTTGAAATTTAGCGCGCGTGTCCCACATACGTTGGTAACACGTTCTGCAAAATGACCGGCAGCAGAGTTCGTCTTTTTTCCTCTTTCATACGGGTCTTGTTACACCGCTGGGGTATTTCGCTCGCGGCCTGGGTCCTGGCTAAAGAGAGTCAAAGAGGTCCAAGAGAAAGAAATTGGTCTGGTGCACGTTTGGATATTTGCACGGTCGTGAGCAATCAAAACCGAACGACTGGACGTCAGTAGGTCCGTGGGGCACGGGGCCAAAATTTACTCCAAGCTCGATTCACATCGCGACAAAAAACACAATCGATTCACTTCACTCCATTAATCATCAACGTTCGGAATAATGACGTCGAGGCTTATGGAGCGGCTAGAATACTCGATTATATTTCGATTCATTATCGAATTAACAGACCCCGAGGTACCACTCGCACAATGAAAGATAAATATTATCAGATTAAGGAACAGCATTCTACTTAATGGATCCAGTCTTAACACCATCGGGAGGATATTTCTATACTCATGTAGAGAAAATCTATCAGACATAACGAGAGCGACCCGAGATCCATTTCCCTCTCATTAGATGATCGAGCTCCGGATTACAAAGTCAGTGGAGAAAGAAAAAAAACAAGTAGACATAGACAATGAAATCGGGGGCGAGGAAAGATGTATCATTCCGAGGCACAATGGCATCTCGTAGGAACCGAGCGATACGTCCATCCGGAGGATGAATGGGTCCGAGCCTATCGAGAAGCGTGGATCAAAATTGTGGGTGAGAGAGAAGGAGGGCTTTCTCTTCCCGTTTGATCGGCACTTTAATACAGAATTTTGTCGGACTTGGTCCGAGTCCGGCTGAGACGAGGTGGAATTATTATAGGAGAAAGAGAGTTTCTGGCCCCGAGCACGTGCGGGAACGAGGCACGCGAGGACCGGCAATAATTACAGCCTCCCCTCGCGAGACGAGGCCGTAGCCCGACGCTGGACCTGGCGAGTCGGGTTATCGCCGTATTTCGGCGTCGCCGATCCAGGACTCCCGAGCACCAAGTGTAGTGGCTGGTGCAGCGCAGGACAGGTTTTCGAGGTGCAATTATTAATAAGAGATGCTCCGGGGCCTCTCGGAGTCGGGACTCGAGCCTGTGGAAGATCCGGCGTGCGCGAGGCTCGATTCATTCATTCATTCATTTGTTTATCCCATATTCTCAATTGACCAAAAATGAGGAACCGAATGGGTTGCTTTTGCGGACAAAGCTAGGAGAGCTAGGAGAAAAGCGTAGCCTTGCGCAATTCGGCTGCGCGCTTCGCATTGTCGTTCGATATATACGCGACCCTGAGGACCAACCATTGTGTACCTCGGTCCGAAGACTTCTATGGGATTTTCGGGGTCTTAAACCCTGAAGTGTACCTACTAAATATCACTACAATTGCTCAGAGATATTTTTCTCACTGTGAATGGAACCGAGGGCTAGTTTAACTCCAATTACCGTTTTTTTTTTGGCAAGAAGAACCTCCGCATGAAATTTACTGGCTCGTTTGAATCTCATTTTTAAGGATGTATAGGCTATACAATCTCAACCAAAAGTGAGTCTCGTCGTCAATATTGAGTACTTCGAGATGAGATAAAAATCGGAAAAAAATCAACCACAATCAAGATGATAAGAGTATTCATTTTCAATAATAATAATGCCCAAAAGTTGTCAACAAATTGTTTAAACAAATCATTGTTTAACAAATTTCCTGGTGACGTTATTTTTTTTTCATGTCAAATGAATTCGTTACTCTTTCTGAATACACATGAATTTTTTCAGAATTTTGTCACTTTTTTGAAATTTCCGTTTTCGATTTTGAAAAATGGAGAAAAAAAATCTGAATTTTGGATATGTTATTGTGGAAACGATGTAGATTACAATTCCGAAGTTTCCGGAGGGTGGACCTAATAGTTTTGTAAATACAGCCTTTAGAAATTTCCGAAAACGGAAATTTCAAAAAAGTGACAAAATTCTGAAAAAATTCATGTGTATTCAGAAAGATTAACGAATTCATTTGAAATGAAAAAAAAATAACGTCACCAGGAAGTTTGTTAAACAATGATTTGTTTAAACAATTTGTTGACAACTTTTGGGAATTATTATTATTGAAAATGAATACTCTTATCATCTTGATTGTGGTTGATTTTTTTCCGATTTTTATCTCATCTCGAAGTACTCAATATTGACGACGAGACTCACTTTTGGTTGAGATTGTATAGCCTATACATCCTTAAAAGCCCCCCGTGAATTTCTTTGGAAATATCTCGTGGCCGAAGGAAAGGAGACTGTAGCGTCCTCAGGAAGCGAGGTGTGTGTATTTCTCACGAGAGATTCTGTCTTCTTCCTGTCTCACAGTTCCGTTCGGGATCGAGTAGGAGTCGAAAATTTGATTCAATTAAGACAAAGGCAAGAGGACAAAAAATGGTCTGTTTAACTAACCGAGTTTTTCACCGTCTGATCCCCTGTTCCAATGCTAATACACCTTTTTTCTTCCGGTGGGTCGTATCAATTTATTATTTTTTGTTGCCGCATCCAGGTGGTCAGAAGGGTTGATCCCGACTCGTTTTTTACTCTTTTGGAGTTATAATTAATATACTCGATATCTAGCTAATTAACGAACTACACCCGTGGAGGGGGGCGAATGCGCGTTTGGCAAAGTCACATCCTCCCCGAGACCCGGAGAACCCGCAGAGCCAGTAGAGCGAGCGGTAGATCATTTTTAAATAGTCAAAGATACGAACGTTTAGGGGATCATTAGCGAGCCGAAGACCCCCAACGGTCAATTCTCATTTATACCTTCGGCATATGCATAATCCCTTTACGAATAGGGTAACGATTAGCTAGAAAATTGCCAAGCTGAATTACTTTCGTACGCGAGACGATAAATCTCCCAGTTTCTCATCTTCTCGTTATCTTAAAAATTCGTCACGAGTTTTTAAAGGCTCCGATGATCCCTTGGAAAAATATTATTGGGGTCGAGTCGAGATCGCGAGGTCTTTTATTTTTTGTATTTTTTGAATTTAGTGAACCGGGTCTCATTTCTTCTTTGGCCTCATTTGGCCCTCTTTTCTCGTTTCATTCTTTCCTTTCATTCAGAGAAAGAGAGACTCTGTGCAGAGCGAGTCTCCCTTTTTCTCCATTGGCCTGCGTACAATTCTTTAAAGAGAATTCGGAGTCTCACGCCTCGGCATTCATCCCTATATGTGAAACGGCCGGCTTCCCGGCGTGGGTTCTTTTTTTCTTCTTCTTCTTCTTCTATTCTTTCGCACCGAGGCGAGTACTCTTTGTCACTTCGGGAATAAGGGGGCAGCAGAAAGAGGATGGCTGGCGCGAAACGAAGATCCATAAGCCAGAAGCCATAGGATGAATTACGAAAAATGACCGTTTGCGGTCAATGCGCATTGATTCCGGTACATAATATATAAACCCGAACCGAATCCATGCTGAAATTCTCAAGAGGTTTATTCTCCCCTGGTGAAGTAAAAGAAACATTCTAGCCTCCCGCCTCCCGGAGACACAATGAAACGGTCATGAGTCCGATTTTTTGTACACACAGTATCCTGCATCCTGAATATAACACCGGGATACTTTACGATCCTTTATTTCGAAAAGAATTCAAAAGATTACAAGATAAGTTATGTATATTCCGGGAATGAGTGATTCGAGGGAGGTAGAATATCTCCTTCCCTCCAAGATCCGTAGACATCTCAATGATCACGATCGTATATCTCCTCCGAGTAAAACCCTAAATCCTTTTCGAAATATATACGTAAACGTTTCAAAGCTACAAAATACCAAATTAGGAATCCGGTGTCACACGCACGCCGGGTCGGAGCGTGTATGAAAGAATACAGGAATACAGGAGAGAATATGAAGAGGGAGGAGGGAGGAGGGAGGAGGGAATAAATACACATGTACGCGCATCTAGATAACGCAGGACGCGGGTCCGGCCTCCGAGGAGGCGAAGAAACCTCGGGCAAAGGGAACGGCGTGCCACAGGTGGATTACCATTACATTCAACGGGCAATATATTTTCCGATGCTTTTACCGAGCCCATTTGGTTCGTTAGGTTCCGAGAGCCTAGCTCTGCTCTCCCGGCTCGGTCAGCTCGCGTAAGTGGTGATGTATATTCAACAAGTAGGCGTTAGCCCCATCGTCCTCTCATCTCGTTTTACTACCACGCATCGTTCCTGCACCCCTTTTCACCCCTCGGACTCGGGACTGCACACAGAGAACGACCGATACCCGAATCTCTATACCGAGAATGGACAACATTCTGTATGGTCTACATATGTATAATACGTTGAGCTCCCACTCCTCGCGAGGATTTCGATGCCTTCATTATCTCCTACCTGGGAGGCAGAGGCAGAGGCAGAGGCGCGCACAGATTCTGTGCCCCGGGGGCTACCAAAAGTGGCCAATTCTTTTTTTTTTTTTTTTATTTCTCCTCTTCATAAACTTTGAGGAATTTAACGCGATGACATGTTATCGAGTTTTTAATCAACATCTAAAGCTGAACAAATATCGTATTAATTGGAAATAATTTGTGATCTCAGAAGTCAGACGCACGATCAATGGATAAAATCCCGAGGGCCTCGATGCGGTTAGTTAGAGTCGAAGAATGTAAACGAGTGTATAGAGCCGTCAAGATTTTCAGTCCCTTTGTTCACTCTGGGATGCAGTTGGACCGTTCGAAGATCGACGATCGAAATTCGTTTGACCAAATTCTTGCCCGCTGTGTGACATCGAGTTTGACTCCAACGATCCAAGATCGAAATCGTCCTGTCTTCGGAAGAACGAACGTAATTTCATCTCGTGTAATTGGCTATTCGAAGATTCTTTTTTCCTTCTCTGCTCGTCGATTAGTATCATTGAAAAACACTGATTTTAGGTGACGATCTCTGACTAGTTCAAAATACAATAAATTTCTGAAAGTAGTTCTGAAAGTTCAGAGTAATTTTTAACATGAAAAAATTGTTTTCCTTAGCAATTTGTAATTTTTGATCAATTACTAAATTTTTCGAACACTGGATCCAAGCTTTCACATAACGGTCTGTGATTCTGACTTTTTTTCACATCTGCATCGCTTAAATACAATAGGTAAGTCTGTAGAGTTTGAAACCGTCTCTGTTTCGCGCCACGAGCTGTGACGTCACTGTTCAATCTACGAGCCCGCCATCTAGCATCGTCTTTGGGAACCCATTCCTCACTTTATTCAGAAGTATACAGGGTGAATTTAATTCGTTCTGAAATGTCTGAAAGCTTGTTTCACGATTCTATCGACGAATCGTTATAGGAATTCACCCTGTGTGTTCAGGCATTTCAATATAACGGTGAAACAGTGAATTCTGACGTCACGGTCAGTCAAAAAGCGTTTTTGCTTTATTCTAACTTTTTTTTTGCCAGATTTGGATGGATTCTTCCGCGGTTTGGCTCTCATACACTCGGAATATATCTTCGATCTTACGGCCTCGGCTGCATCGAGTTTAAAATTCAGCGAGGAGTTGAGCTGCTGGAGGATGAGGATTTGGGCGGAGGCGAGCGACGCCTGGACCACACGTAGTCTAGGTTGGCTGAGCAATCTCGGCAAATATCTAAGTAGTTTTGGTAGGAGATGGATCCCAGATTAATACGAAGCTCCAGTTTAAAAACGTGGGAAGATAGGATGCACGACCGCCCTTAGAGGTCTACAAAAAATAATCTCTCGTCATCTTGAAAGATACAGAAGTGGGAATTTTAGAGCACCGGAATATACATAGGATATATATATATAGGTATACGTGTACAGGACGCGCGCGCGTAACGCGGACGCAGGATGACCGATGACCAAAACTGCAGCTGGGTAAACCGCGTCTCAGTCAGAGGTCAGAGTTACCACCTCCACTCAGAGATACTAAATCTCTGAATATAAAATTACAATTTATGAACATGGGTAAAATTTTGGAACAGAAGAAAATTTTAGAAAGAGGAGTTTTCATCATTGTTATATGATTTTTTTAATTTGTATTCATCTTTCTAACTATCGATTGGGTTCGATATAAACTGAAAGAATATTTTTCAAAAAGAATTTTTATAGCTTCTGAATGAGTTACTAATAGACAAGTGAAATAATAGCAGAAAAAAGTTTACAAACATCCTTATCATTACTATTTCAATGCTGCAAGAAAAAAAAGACATAGCAGAATTCTACAATAATCGCGAAAATTGAGAAATGGCAATTTTTATGCGATTATTTCATTTTTCCATAAAACTGAAATATTTTTGCATTTATTTGCTCGAAATTGTATCCAGATCGAATTTTGCTATTCATGCAACTGTTTTTTTTCTCGCTTCAGTTCCGCGGACTCAGATATTCCGAGACATCTAACTGTCTATAAAAATCGTATTGATTTGATCGATTTCGATATTGATTTCTTCGTTTTTCGAGGAACAAAAAAAAATTGTTTTGAAAATCAAAGCCAACGATTTTCAGAATGGTCTTCGACGTTCTTTTCTCTGGTCGAAAAGGAGAACATAAAAAGTTGGTGTCGAATAATACAGTGTCCAGTCCGATTTTCCTACGTATTCCGTATTCCGTCCGTGGGTGGTCCGCGATCCGAATTACTTTTAAATCCCCAAAGATAGCGGGTGGTTGATATTTACGGTGTTGGTCATGGGCTAAATCGTTTTTCTCCACGGTGGAGTCTGCAGGTACGCGATTTTGTCGCATTCTAAAACTGACCACAAACGGAGAGACACCCCGCTGGCGGAATTTCTCAGCGTCACCATGCGGTACCGGAACTGCGGTACGACGAGTACCTAAATCCATCGGAACATCGAATACATCAGGACTTTCGATTTTCTGAAATGAATGTATCCGAGGTCGAATGAAGTCACAGAAGCGAGAAGAGGGAGAAGAAAAAAAAGGAAGTCCGCAAAAATATTCACCCCAGAATTTTTCTCGTTTCAGAAGCTGACCGACGCGGACGCTCCGGTTCTTGCACGTGTCCGCAAACGTTAACGACCCGCGGACGTGTCTGGTGTTGAGTATTTACGACCCGGGCGTGTCAAGTTTATGTTAATTTCCACCTTTTATGGCGCTCTCGTGATCGATCTTCGACGTTGAGATAAAACTGTGAAAACAGTACGAAGAAAGAGTGAAGATATACGATAATCGACGACATTCACTCAAGTTTCATTCAGGCATTCGAGGAAATTAGATCAAGTTCCTTATCTCCATACTCCAAAACGTGGTGCGGCGCAACCCCCCGAGGTACATGACGGAGGGTATTCGTTTTTTTTTCTTCTCTCCGTTCCCCGAGAGCGCACGCAGGTATAGGCGAGGTTAATAGCGAGCTGGAGAAGGAAGGGAAAAGGAACGAGACCCTCCGGTAGAGCACAAGATGGGTATAAGGACGGGATAGGGATGGGACGAGACCCACCCTTCGTATGTATCGTAATAATTGAAATGAACGTTAATGGCGGGTTCGAGCAGACTTTCACAGGGCCTGAAGTAGCTCGGTCCTGGTATGAGACTCCGGTTCGCAGTCAGTATCGAGACTGACCAAGTGACCACACAACTACTCTCGCGTGATTAGTGTGTAATGTGTACCATAACCAGCCTCTCCGGCTAGTGACCAACGGTCAAAATTTAAAGAAGGGTCTCTTCGGGCTAGTTGGGGCACTCGATGCACCTATATACACATTTCAAATTCTTCAATTTTTATTCAACAAGATTATACCTACGGTAACGACTGGACGTTGGATTCTTCTTCTTCTTTTTTTTCTCAACTCCCCGTTTCTATGTTTCCAGAGAAAAAAATTAAGAGTTATTGTAATCACACTGAATATGAGAAGTCGAGTTTTTACCCGATCCGATTTCAACTTTCCAGGCCTTGCCTTGTAATTCAAAATTCGAGTAAAGCTGCAGAAGAATAGAAGCCAGTTGAGATCCGCACGAACTTAAGACAACAACTGCTGTAAAAAGTATTTTTATGTCTGTCCTGAAATGAGTTTAACAAAATTTACCAAAAAAAGGGACTTTTCGACATTGTTTTTTTCGCGCACTCTTAACCTGTAGTTCTTTTTGCTGCGGGAGCAGAATTTTAGCAAATAATTTTCTGTAGGTAGTATTTTATCTTTCGAAACGTGAACTGGAATCAGTTTTCGCGATTGTATTCGCTGATCGAAGTTGATCGAGCTATCATCTAGACCTCGGGATCTCATAATTGCCATAATCTCAATGCGGCTACAACCTCGCAAGTTTCTTGCGGTTTACCGCAGTAAATAGCTACCGTAAGGTTCATCGGCGCCAGTGAAAAAAAGTGCTTAGGTATCAATATTTCCATCGCACGTGATTCGGAAATTTAATATCACAGAGCAATTCGGTTGCATTTACATTTGGAAAAATTAGTTTTGGTTTCAAGAATCTCACTCATTTTTTTTTTTTTTTT
>JAFFZH010010693.1:0-16729 GCA_018420115.1 Euura saliciscinereae | reverse complement strand
CAAATTATAAGACTCCTGTAAGATTTCAATAAGATTTCTGTAAGACACTAATGAGACTTGTATAAGACATCAATAAGACGTCAATAAGACTTGTATATGACATCAATAAGACGTCTTTAAGACACCGATATCGCGGACATAAGACATCGTATCGTGTACATTAAGACGTCTTAAAGACCATTCTGAGACAATTTTAAGATGTCTGACGAAAATGTCTGACGTCTTGAAGACATCCATAAGACGTCTCTGTGTTACCTGGGACATGACATATACGTATTTGATACATGGTTTTCGTGATGTGACATTTATGTAACAAGTAATCCACTGGAACATAACAGTTATGTAACTCAGATCTGTACCTGTGACATAACTGCAATGTCGGCATGTGGCGGACATTTTGACATCCATGATCTATAAAATAGACGCTCCCTGTGATGCTGAAGAGACTTCCTAAAGAACAAAGTTACATATCTGATACGTTACTGTTACATGATTTTGCTGTCTGGGTCACTTCTTCTTTTACTGCTCTAGAGAATAAGACCTATCTCTAGCAGATATTAGACTTTACTTGTTTGTATACTTTAAACGGCACTTGAGTAACTGAATAAAGGCTGTATTATAATCACTTCGTTCTACGCTGAAAACTTTTTTGATATCACTTCACCTACACCTTCGGTATACTTCTGTATTTTTACACGGGGTGAACCCTACAAAAATACTTGACAGGCTCTGCTTGTTACACTCGCAGTAGCGGTCTTGTTACAGTGGTAAGCGCCATTTTGATTTTTCTCAATTTTTCATGATTTTTCCTAATAGCTGCAAAAACTCGTGAAACGCAAAGAAAAAATCGAAACCGACGTCGTTTCAAAAAATTCGATCAACGAAATCGCAGTTAAAAGCAGGTCGTATACACCATTTTTTTTTCATCACTTTTTCATGATTTTTCCTAATAGTTGTAAAAACTCGTAAAACGCAAAGATAAATTGAAAGAACGACCATTTAAAAAAATTCGATAAAAATATTGGTAGTTCAAAGCAGAAGGTCGTAAGCGCCGTTGTTATTTTTTATGTCATGATTTTTTCAAATCGCTGTAAAAACTCGTAAATCGCAAAGATAAATTGAAAGAACGACCATTTAAAAGAATTCGATAAAAAATATTGGTAATTAAAAGCAGAAGGTCGTGAGCGCCATTTTTATTTTGTTCATTTTTCATAATGTCTTCAGATAGCTGTAAAAACTCGTAAAACGCAAAGATAAATTGAAAGAAGGACAGTTTAAAAAAATTCGATAAAAAATATTGGTAGTTCAAAGCAGAAGGTCGTATCCGCCCAACTTACGACCCTTTGCACTTACATTTTTCGATCTCGTAATTTCAATTGATTTATACGCTTCGAACGTTTTCAGCGCGATTGGCTTTAAAACAAAATTATACGACTTTATGCCATTATAAACAGCAAAACGTCGTATAATGGCGCTTACGTCCTTATGTCATTAGACACGCGACATACGTTACCGATGTTTTGTTCATCGCCTATGTTCAGTTATCGACGTGGTAGGGGGTCTCCTGCTGTGTATAAATACGACGGATCGGACGAATTCTAACCAGACACGAAGTAAGTGGCTACCTTCAACATGAACAAGATCGTCTGTCTTCTTGTCGCCTCATTGCTGTGCGTGGGTGTTGCCAGCGGTAAGTTACAGCCAATAGCACATGCTCGAACGTTCTATTTTCCGAAACAATGAAACCTCACTTATACTTATTTCAATCGGGTACGCTAGAAAATACATACATATAAGTGAGAATAACGTAAAAAAAAACGAATTGAGAGTCAAGTCGTTCGATAGCTTCCACGTCAGCATTGCAATTATCCACACACATCATCAACAGGTGAAAAAAACCTGTTCTGTATATAAACGTAGAAATATTTTTGCATCAAGAAGTAAAATATTCTCGATACAACAAGGATACAATATTCAAACTGAGAATATTTGAATTATTGATTCCAATTCCAACAGCCAAACTGGAACTCATGGACGTATATCGAAAGCAATCAATTTTTGAAGTGTTGTGTCATGAAATATCGCGTGTCTAATGACGTAAGGATGTAAGCGCCATTATACGACGTTTTGCTGTTTATAATGGCATAAAGTCGTACAATTTTTTTTCACGCCAATCGCTCTGAAAACGTTCAAAACGTATCAATTGAAATTACGAGATCAAAAGTGTAAGTGCAAAGGGTCGTAAGTTGAGCGAATACGACATTCTGCTTTTAACTGCGATTTCTTTTATCGAATTTTTCGAAACGCCGTCGATTTCGATTTTTCTTTGCGTTTCACGAGTTTTTACAGCATTTGGAAAAATCATGAAAAATTGAAGAAGACAAAAATGGCGCTTACGACCTTCTGCTTCTAAGTACCAATATTTTTTATCGAATTTTTTAAATGGTTCTTTCAATTTATCTTTGCGTTTAACGAGTTTTTACAACTATTTAATCATTAAAAATCGTGAAAAAAATGGCGCTTACGACGTTTTGCCTTTACGTTGTTTTTTATTTTTCCTTAAAAATTGTAATGGAAGAACGACGTATCCGCCACCTTACGACCTTTTGCACTTACATTCTTCGATCTCGTAATTTCAATTGATCTATACGTTTTGGCCGTTTTCAGAGCGAATTGCGTGAAAAAAACATACACGATCTTTTGCCACCAAAATCACGTTTTTGGCGCTTACGACCTTATGCCATCCCTACTGAAAAAGATCCTGTAAAATATTACATGAAAAAGTACGTAATAAATTGCATAATAAATTTTATTCAGCTATGACTGGATTACTGATACGAATTATTATGTACTTTATCATATGATTTTTGTTCTAACCATTATGTTGTACAAATACTATAATAATTAATTATCTCATTTATCGTAAGATCGTTCACATGATCAGATTTTATGATAGTACAAAAAGGGGACACCCGAGTCGGGATCGAACCGTGGTCCTTCGAATTTGGAAGCAGTAACGCTACCGCTTGAGCTACGGTACTTCATAGTAATGTAACAAAGTTTTAGGTTCATAAGCTTTGATATGATTGTGATTGATTTCAGTTTCTTCAAAGAAGTTGGAACTCGTAGAGCTAAAACTCATGTAAAACATCACACATAGTGACACATAAATTAGATGATAAATTATGTGTATTTGTAGAACGTATTATGGTCAGAACAAAAATCATGTGATAAAGTACATAATAATTTACAATATTCTTAATTTACATGATAATTCATATCATGAATCCGGTTATAACTTTATGAAATTTATTATGTACTTTTTCATATCATATTTTACAATATCTTTTTCAGTAGGGATTAGACACGCGATATTTAACAGCACACTTAACATTTTGTGGCACGTATGTTCTGCAGGTGGTAAGATTCATTGAATCGTTAAAGATAAAAACTATGCGTACGTCATCACGATATAGATAAAATATGTTTTGTTAACGTTATGCTCTTTGTTTGGAACCATTTTATTCTCTACATTTAATGCTATAATACACGGAATGTTCAAGCCATTTTCAACATGTCAGGTTCCACTCGATTCGTCAAGTATTGTCATGATATCCTGATTTTTGTTTCAGGATTCGTTCCAACCGCCGCTGCCATCAACTGTGAGTTAAAGATACAGAGATTTTCGATAATGATAGATATTCGCTTGTTGTTCGAATTTAGCTCAAGCGAGCCGAGCACCGCGGAATGACGACTTAATCACAGTCCTCTTTACTTAAATTTCAGATGCCGTGGCAATTGTCAAAAACACACTGGCAGTTCATGCGATCTATGTTAGACACTTGTCCGACGGTAAGTTCAAAACAATGTCACCCAATGAAGATATTCAAGTCATAGCTACTAAGACATGCATCAAATTTCGACAAAGTTCAATAGTGTCATGATGTACCTATTTTATTTTCAGATAGCGAATCCAATATGACCATCAGAGACGCTAGTAAGTGATAAGTGGACACACTTAATTGACCAATTTATACGTCTACCAAAACGCTCGAATTATCTTTGTCTCCTATGATATGATGATATACTACACTGAAAAAAAAGTAGTGCTCCGATAGCAAGAAGTCTGGCTGCCTGAGCTATAATCGGTTTTCTTCCGATACCCTAACCTCTATTCAGCTGTACGAGCGGAACAACTCTGCCTGACGTAGTTCAGCTATCCGAAGAATACGGTATCGCTGTAGGAGCTGAACGCGGAATAGCTTCTGCAGCAATACCAGTGTATAGCGTGATCTTTTGCGAATTCTCGCGCGCACAGCGAGAAGTCCTGCGCAGTTAGCTGTACGTCGCGCTCGTCTAGGTACACGGTATCGCTGCTACAGCTATACCAAGCATTTCTACTGCAGCGTACAAAACATTAGCTCCTACCAGCTGAAAGTATACCTACAGTAGCAGACGTTTGTATACTTGAATGATACGGCTGATGTAGCGATACATTTTGCTCCTGTAGCGATACGTATTGTTACAGTAACGGACTGCTCTCAGCATAACTTTGTTTCGCTCGACACGCTATACTTTTTTTTCAGTGTATATGTTATCGTCGAGGTGGCGAATTGCCACACGGGTAACAGTAGTTGAGTAGACGACTTTGCCTCCAAAGTTAAAAAAAATTTGAGTATGGTGCCGATAAGATCCTTCCCTTCAATATCTTTGTCTCCGTATTCTGGAAAATCATTCCGTTTGATATTCAGGACCTTTCTATTTCTACTTCAGATGCTTTGATGAGAGCCGGAACCGATCTCGAAACCGCTGTAACTTCTATCCTAACGCGTGGGATCGGTGAGTTGAAGACGACTTTTACCCTTTAAAAATGTTTTTGTGATCTACTGTTCGCTTCACATATCAGCGTGAAGTCGAGAAATTGTTTTAATTTACCGAGATTTTCTATTTTGATTCTTCATATTTCATTATTTTTTTCACTTACTGCCATTATATATCATGCGTCAATTGGTGAATTTCCACTCTGTCATGATACGCCTATTTTATTTTCAGGAGACAAATTACCAATTGCTGCCGCATTCGCGCGTAAGTGATACTCATTCGAAAAATACATCAAGCCTAGCTTGATTTTCATCCAGCTGTTGTTAGAACTGAGTGAGAGTCGAGGACGACTTGATCTGTTGATCATAACCTCTGTATTCCAATTGCAGGTACTGTCACCCCAGTAAAACACAAACTGGAGGCCTATTTGAGACGATTTGCACCGACAGTCGGATGTGAGTTGAAGACGATTGTCCCCATCTAGAATATCGCGCCTCAATTAACCCTTGAAAATTGTCTAAATTATTGAGGTATCTTTTAATTGCCAGATGACACCGCTGGCACCATATCTATTGTGGCCGGAATTACTGAAGTATTCGACCAGTTAGAGACCCAAATCGATGCGATTTTGGGTGCTGCTATCGCGGCTGCCCATAGTAAGTTGGAAACAATCATGCCATTAGAAATATAATTGTCATACTGAAATCTATCGTTTGCTACAAACCAAATTCCAATGAGGCTTTCATAAATTGATCTATTTCCTTAGCCTCCAGTTAGGCAAACGTATTTGATACTCAACATTCGATCCCTGATTTCAATTGTACCACCAGTTTAGTAGGTGACCGGGGACAATAGGCGCACTTTTTAGTTTTTAATTTTTAATTTTGTTTTTACGGCACAGGCATTAAAAAGTCACTTATTGACGCCTGTTTTCGTTCCGGCAAATGGCACTTTATACCGCTAAGTTCAAAGTTGCGGTATCAAGTCTTTATTCCGCAACTTTGATGCGCAGTTCGAAGTGCGCATGTCAAAGTTGCGGAATAAAGTCTTTATACCGCAGGTTATCCACTCTCTATAAGCAGTTCGTGCGGAACTCGACTGGCGTCAAAGTGACTATTAATGCCTTTTCCGTAAAAAATATTGTTGGGGCGCGCGCAGAAAGTAACTGTTCAGCAAGGTTATGTTTTTAGTACTCGCCGTTGCTTTACAAGGCTCGCCTTCGGCTCGCCAGGTAAACCCAACGGCTCGTACGAAAAACATAACCTTGCCGAATAAACAGTTACTTTCGGCGCATGCCACATAAATATCTATTTGGTTGCATGGAATTATTTCGTCTTGGTCCCATTTTGAAGAGTGAACCTTCTGCTACCTACATCCGGAGTTTCATTTTTTAATTTCAAATAGAACACGAGTAACTGATTTTAATATCGACCAAAATTTTTGTGCCAACTTGCCCCGACCACGGGGCACGATGGTGCACTATCACGGGTCAGCCATTTTGTAACGTTAGATAATTCTCAGCTGAGAAAACAGTCCTCCGTTAACAATAAGAAAGCTTCTTTACAACTTAAATTATCAAACTTAAAGGAGTTGGGCGCCAGGTACCGAATGCCATCGGCTTCGATGTAGAAGTGATAGAAAAACACTTTTTGGGTATAATATGCTCAACCATAATGGTTTTTTTTCAATAAAAACCTTCAAAAACTTCGAACAACGAGAAAACAGACTTATATCGTCAACGAAGAACTCGAAATAAAACTACATTCGGTAACAAAAACGTATATTAAAACATTTGCGCCAACTTGCCCCGAACGCGTTTCCAAGCAACAACAAGTAAACAATCAGACAAACGCGAAAGGACACATAAAATAGGAATCACATCTATTAAATAACATCCTAAGGTATGTGTCAACACACCCTCGCATAGGTACGAATGCATTTAGGTACTCAAAATTAGTTGGATGAGGGGACGTTAAAAATTACTTACTGCGTCCTAAAATAAATATCAACGAATATCTTCTGTCACAGTCTCTAGGCCATACTGTTTTTTTGATAGCGGTTGGATTACCACTCGACGCATGACATGCAAAAACAACAGTGCTCCCAACCACATATAATTAAAAAGTTATTAGCTTTGCGCCTACTGCCCCGTGAGCCTATTGTCCCCGGTCACCCCTACTGCTAAACTACGATCCCGAATATTTTGACTTTTTAACTACCAATATTTTCTATCAATTTTTTTAGAATGGTCGTTCTTTCAATTTATCTTTGCGTTTTACGAGTTTTTCCAACTATTTAATCATTAAAAATCATGAAAAAAATGTCACTTACGACGTTTTGCCTTTACGTTGTTTTATATTATTCCTTAAAAATTGTAATGAAAGAACGACGTATCCGCCCAACTTACGACCTTTTGCACTTACATTTTTCGATCTCGTAATTTCAATTGATCTATACGTTTTGGCCGTTTTCAGAGTGAATCGCGTGAAAAAAAATATATACGACCTTTTGCCACCAAAATCGCCGTTTTGGCGCTTACGACCTTACGCCATCCCTACTGAAAAAGATCCTGTAAAATATTACATGAAAAGTACATACTAAATTACATGATAAATTTTATAAAGTTATGACTGGATTCCTGATACGACTTATTATGTACTTTATCATTTGATTTTTGTTCTAACCATTATGTTGTACAAATACACATAATTTATTATCTCATTTATCGTAAGATCGTTCACATGATCAGATTTTATGATAGTAAAAAAAGGGGACACCCGAGTCGGGATCGAACCGTGGTCCTTCGAATTTGGACGCGGTAACGCTACTTTTTTTTTTTGAAGAAGTTTTATTTGTTTTTGGTTGTACAGATTGGATATGTTAGGTACAAATAAACATTACAAAAACCTTAGAGTAGGTGGGTTTGGTGTTGGGAAGGTTGGCTTTAGTTTTAGGCACTCTCCTTCCTATTGGTCTGAGAAATTGATCTCTGTGTGTAGTTGCGTAGATGTGCTGTGTGAAGCTGTTAAAGCGGTTACGCAGTAACGCTACCGCTTGGGCTACGGTACTTCATAGTGATGTAACAAAGTTTTAGGTTCATAAGCTTTTATGTGATTGTGATTGATTTCAGTTTCTTCAAAGAAGTTGGAACTCGTAGAGCTAAAACTCATGTGAAACATCACACATAATGACACATATTACATGAGATGATAAATTATGTGTATTTGTACAACGTAATGATCAGAACCAAAATCATGTGATAATGTACATAATAATTTACAACATTCTTAATTTACATGATAATTCATATCATGAATTCAGTCATAACTTTATGAAATTTATTATGTACTTTTTCATGGAATATTTTGCAATATCTCTTTCAGTAGGGATTAGACATGTGATATTTAACAGCACACTTAACATTTTGTAGCACGTATGTAAGATTCTGCACGTGGTAAGATTCATTGAATCGTTAAAAATAAAAACTATGCGTACGTCATCAAGATATAGATAAAATGTGTTTTTTGAACTTTATACTCTTTGTTTGGAACCATTTTATTCTCTACATTTTATGCTATAATACACAGAATGTTCAAACCATTTTCAACATGTCAGGTTCCACTCGATTCGTCAAGTATTGTCATGATATCCTGATTTTTGTTTCAGGAGTCGACCTATCCGCGATTACCAGAAACAGTAAGTTAAAGATACAGAGATTTTCGATAATGACAGATATTCACTCGTTGTTCGAATTTATAACGTTATGCTCTTTGTTTGGAACCATTTTATTCTCTACATTTTATGCTACTAGAGAACTTGCGCGCTTCGCGCGCTCTTTAGATTATGGAATATAATTTTTTTTTTCTTTTTTCATATCATTATTTGTTGTCCGTAGTGAACCTGCAAATGTAGATGGAAAAAGTGTCACTTCTCCCACTTTGGATTGTAAATCACGTGATACGCTTCCTGAGTAATCTATTAATCTACGAATGATTCAGAACGTAATGTTTTTATATGATCTTCACAAAAATATTATTCGACCTTGTTGTTTTTTAACATAGTTGTCTACAGTGCACTGCTGAAATAATCGTCGACCTAATATAAACACATTAATTTCATTCTCACGAATAGCTAATGAGCCTAATCTACATTTCATATATGCATCTCTGCTCACGCGCTTATTTCGATTCGCGAGTCTAGTCATACGGAGCAAATTAGGGTGCTAATTTTGTGTTCCACACGCATAAAATCATGGATAAATCCAAGGTTCAACGTTTGGATGTAATGAGTTTACTTTTTTTCAACATTTTACTATTCTTATTTCTGTTGGCCACAAAGGATTCAGGTATTTCTCCGTTATGTGAAGCATAAAAAATAGTCGCTACTTCATCACATATCTGAGGATTCAGACGCCGCTGGTTTCACTGTGACTTTCATGTTAACATAAATGTACTTCGGGTGCAGTTTCATGATCTGAATTGAATTGCTGTTGGTTTTGTATATCTTGTCCCATCATTTGGTATGATTAGGCTAAAATATTGTTGTCTCGCATCAATTTGTCAAATGAATACGTGATTTCTGCACCGAGATCTGGACTCTAGATCAAGCGATAATTCAAAGCTTCCTGTGAGTCAGTTAAGTAATAAAAAGCTGTCCATAACTCGCAATTCAATCTACAGTAGGATTTTACGCTGTGTTTATTTGATAATATATCAGCCCCTGAATTGAAAAATAATATGGGCCTGGTCGTTGCCTCTACAAGTTCACTAAATTAGCGTTTAGGGATCGTCCACATATTACGTAACGCGATATTGAGCCATTTTTGACTCCCCCGCCCCACCATGTAACGGGCCATAACAAAGGATCAACCCCCCACCCCCTACTTGTTACGTAACAAAACTTGAGGCCCCCTCCCCCTCTGACGTAACAAACCGTAAAGTTTCACCAACCCCCCTCCCCCCCAAATCGCGTTACGGTATATGTGGACGACCCCTTAGCGGTGCAAAAGATAATGAGTTATTGTAGAATCGAATACGTTCGAAGAAATTATTGGATTTAGAATTATTACCTTTGACAAATTTTCGCAATTCGTGCAGAGCTTGGTAGATTCTCGAGACGGACTGCTCAATACGCACAAAGGTCTACAAACGATTGTTTGTTACATACTTTTTCTCTCTCAAAATGTTCAGCACCAGCTCTGAGACACAGAACATTCATTGGTTATGCATAATGTTGAACATTCGATCAAATTTTTGTTTTCTCTAATGGGAATTGGTAATAAGTGTCCCAATTCACCAGTTTTTTTGTATACTGTTTCCCTCTGCTTTGTTCTGAGAATCGTAGATTAGTTTCATGATACGTCCCTCTTATGATGGTGATTTTTATATCACTCAATACTAACATTATTTCGTGTGTCAGCCTGTGCCTTTGATGTCTGGTAGTATTTTTGTTGACATTCCTTACGTTTTTCAGCTTTTAGTAATGTCAGGACGTCTTCTTTTCTCTCCAGCGTTCAATTGATTTGTTATCTAACCACAAAAGACACTAAATCGTCGTCATACTAATCATGATCATGAACATGATATTCATTATTGACTGATCTTACCCAAAAATATTTTTGCTTGCACCTAACCGTAATCATCATCATCAACATGGTATTCATTATTGACTGATCTTACCCCAAAATATTTTCGCTTGCACCTATATAGGGGAGAGTGGGGCACTATGGGTCATGGGGCACTATGGGTCAATGCTGCCATCTCCGCCCTCAAGGGTTGTAAAGAGGTGGCACCTGGGTGGCAGGTTCGTGACCTACAGTCACTTGTTTTAACGTGTCGTTACTCATTTTATTTCAACATGGTGCGTTTCAGTGACTGAAAGTTTGTTTTGACGCCCTCAAAGTTGGAAAAAAAATCCTGCTAAGTTTCGTTTTCACATTTTTACGGATTAGATACGGCCAATTGTCATCATATCAATGAATACTTACATACCTAGGCTAGAAAATCACGTATGGCCCAAAGTTAAATATGCGTTTTTTGGTTAGGTAAAATCAGTTTGTTGAAAAAATTCGAGCGTGGAGTACAATGGGTCAATTTATTTAAGATCCATGGAAATAGCACATTTTCATCATCCGATCAGGGTTTTCACTAATTAACGTTCAAAATGATCCCCAGTAGACAGTTCGTTATCGGGAATCGCGACTTTAACTCCTAAATTATGTTTTTGTAAAAGAAACGTCACAATCTCATACTCATTTATGTACGTTGACGCTGTTTTTTTCCTACTGATTCAATGATTCCGACTGATTGAGTACCTGGACTGGAAAAGGCATTAGGTGCTTACTAATTTAAATAAAAAAATGTATTCTATCGAAAATTGCATCACTTTCAGCTGATTACCAGGTTGACCCGTAGTGCCCCATGGGGTGACCCATTGTACCCCACGGGTGGGGCACAATGGGTCAAAAATTCTTCTTTGGAAATGCATTTTTATTATTTTTGCTATGCAAGATATCCGAATTTTAGTTTTTGGACATTGTTGCCAATGAGTTGAGTCATGAATTCCACCTGGTCACAATTTCAAATATCTTTCCAAAAAAATTAGAAAAATCGAAAAGTGAAAACTGACCCATAGTGCCCCACTCTCCCCTAACCATAAAAGACACCAATATTTTGTGTGGTAACTTCATTACACTTTTGCCATCTGACAGAACAAAAGACAGAGGAAAAATTCAGATTTCACACCGCACGAAGAAGAACGGGCTAAGTCAATCAAAATCAGAATAAATTATCTTACATGAAATCAGCAGATTGACCGCAACAACTATCGCAAAACGATAAATTCCCATCAACTTTTTATAAGAGGGACTAGCATCGCACGCGCGCGCCTTGCGCGCGCCTCATTCCACGTTGATTGCCGTTGATAATAGCAATTAAATAATAGTTATGTAACATGAAAATCGAGGATATTGAAAATTATGAGCCATCCATGTAAAATTGATCGCCACAACTCTGATGCCAACAGTCCGCAACGCAGCTCACCGCCGACCAAGGCCAATCACATCGTCAGCTCACTTCAGACTCACGATCAGATCTGACAGCCGAGAGTTCTAATTATTCTTCTTTCATTCTGAATTTCATCTCTCATCAGTCAAAATTATCGGTAAAATTCATATCTTCAGTACCTACAATGAATTCATACACCTCTATTTATCCCAACACTATCGTACTTCGCAGTTTATTTACAGTCAACTGTGGCACTCGGCAACCGCATTTCACCGCACATCTCAGGTCGATCACGGCCAATTTCAGCTTGCTATAGACTCATTTCTGACGTTTGACATTTCTCAGCCTACTTGACACTCATTTCTGACGGCTGGCAGTTCTCAGCTCTTTTCAGACTCATCGCCACCGTCATTCTAACAACTAACAGTTCTGATCATCCATCCTCGAAAGTGAAAGCTCAGCTTTGATGACCCTCAGTGCAGCTTTCATGTCTCACGCGCATGTATAATGTACCTTCGGTGGACTCATCGTCCTCAGACCGATTTGTAGACCAAAAATTTTCCTTTCTGTATCTTCCATCAGTAAAATAATTCGGTATTGATGTGTTCCGTGCAATAAATGGGTACACCATTATTTTTTCCAACAATATCGTAGTTCGCAGTTTAGTTATACAGTCACGTTTGGCAGTCAGCAGACCGCAGTTCAACCCCCCGGTAAAATGGCTCAGATGTAATTCCCATCTCGGAGATATAATTTTGATCTAAGTAGATCTAAATTCTGGGAAATCGCAGAGCTGGATCTCCAAGCATATCGGTAGATCTAAGTAGTTTCAAATGAATCTAGCATACCTAACGTTCCTATTCTTGTTAGATCTATATGAATATTCAGTCAGATATTGTTAGATGCACTTTAGATCTAGTGAGATTCGAAATGAGAATAACATCTCAAAATATTGCAGCAGAACGTTGTTACTCATTGAAGCCAAGTAGATGTATTAGAAACCGAGGCAAAATGATCCCCCGAAGGGAAAAATGACTATAACGTCTAAGGTGAGCTGTTTGCTTGAGGAATCCAAACATAGAAGCCATGAATCGTACGATCCTCCGGCTACGTTGCTGATTTTTTTTAGATTTTATGTGTAGCTACAAATGCGATAAATTTCTAAAAAGTGCAGCAGTAATCAAGCTTCATTTTGCCCCACAGAGCAGGGCAAAATGATCACTTAAGTTCAATATAGAAAACTATGCACATCCAGGTTTAAGAGTTCAATATTCAGCACCAAACTGTTTTTGCAAGCGAATTATTTCATTTATTGCAAAGTTATGTATTTCCACAGTTGGTTTTTAGTTAGTTTTACAGAAGTTGTTTTCGAATGCCAAATGATCACAATGATAGTGCATGATAGTGGTTATCATTTTGCCCCAGGTGTAGCGTATCGCTATCTTCAGGTAATGTCGACATTTTGTTTATTAATGAGATACTCTTAATTCGAATCTCTAAACTCTTCATACTCATTCCTGACAGCTACCACTCCCGCGAGATCATCCCTGCGACGCTCAAAGTTCAGTTCCGATAGCGTAAGCTTTGTTTGTGCTATATGGTTGATGTTTATCGTATATATATCCTTCATCTCTCGTCGGTCAAATTCATCAGTAAAATTGACATCTTTACTTCAATGAAATGATACACTTTCATTCATTCCAAAAACAGCTCCTCGTCAGGTCTGACAGCCTCAGTTTTCATTTTGCATAAGTAATATTTACTCTCGCATTTACTATTGAAAAATTTATCATCGAAATTCGAGCGCGCGCGCCTTGATTTTATCTCCGGCTCACTTCAGAGTCACATCTGACAACTGACAGTTCTCAGCGCACTTCAGATGCAGTTCTTTACCACCTGAGGGGACGTAACCCCCTGGAAAATCTGAAATGATTATATGTAGCTCAGGAATGTTTTTTCGTCTCCTCAGCACGTATACTTTCGGTGGACTCATTTTATCATCGCAATTTATTATGTTCATCGTCGTAGTTTTAGGTTTGACAAAGAGTGGACCCAAGTGCTGACAGCTCTCAGCTGACTGAATCATAACATTCTAACAGAAGCTCTGACAGTTCTCGGCACACTTCAGACTCAGTCCTGGCAGCTGGCAGTATTGAACTTTTTACTATAGGGAAGGGACAATACACGGAATGTTCAAACCATTTTCAACATGGCAGGTTCCACTCGATTCGTCAAGTATTGTCATGATATCCTGATTTTTGTTTCAGGAGTCGCTCCAACCGCGGCTGCCGTCAACCGTGAGTTAAAGATACAGAGATTTTCGATAATGACTTATATTCGCTTGTTATGTTCGAATTTAGCTCAAGCGAGTCGAGCACCGCGGAATGACGACTTAATCACAGTCCTCTTTACTTAAATTTCAGATGCCGTGACAGTTGTCAAGAACATACTGGCAGCTCATGCGATCTTTGTTAGACACTTGTCCCACGGTAAGTTCAAAACAATGTCACCCAATGGGCAATGAAGATATTCGAGTCATTAGTCATAGCTACTAAGGCATGCGTCAAATATTGACGAAGTACAATAGTGTCATGATGTACCTATTTTATTTTCAGATAGCGAATCCGGGATGCACATCGAAGACGCTAGTAAGTGATAAGTGGATACACTTACTTGACCAATTTATCTGTTTATACGTCTACCAAAACGCTCGAATTATCTTTGTCTCCTATGATATGATGATATACTATATGTTATCGTCGAGGTGGCGAATTGCCACACGGGTAACAATATTTGAGTACACGACTTTGCCTGCAAAGTTAAAAAAAAATCGAGTATGGTGCCGCACAGTGGGAGATTGCGGCCGGAGCGGGGCCAAAAATCGAAAATGTTTTTTTTTTTTTAAATGTATGACTGGTGGGGATCGGCTCGGGAATGTCCGCTCTATTCAAAACCGTTAAACCGAACCCCCTACGACCTGTGGTTGCCGAGATATTTCAGTGTAAAGTTGAACCTCTACAACGGCACACGCCCGACGCGCGCGTCTACAAAATTCATCACCAAGTTCAAAGTTATATTAACGCGAAGTTATAATCACGAAAAAATATTGAAAATATGGCTGAGGTTCCTGGAGGTATGTAGAATATTATGGGTATTTTACTTTTTCTAAAAAACTGCCGCTCTGTTTGTTTATTACATATAACAATACATCGGAAAAGTGACTACTCGTTTGAAAGAAGACTGACGATACACAGACGAAGAGTACCAAATCCCGCGGAATCCCGCGCTCATTCTGCGATTAACTTGAAGTTAAAACTATTAAGCAATGATTCTGAAAAAACTAGCGACCACTTTTGAGCGGGTTAGATGTTACATAGTTTATTAGATCAGCGTGTGCGCTCATCAAAGGCGCACTCGAAAATTCACAATTTTCTCACAAAGGCGCATTCGAAAATTCAAAATCATATTAAAATCTAAAGAGTACCTTATTTCATCTGTGATCGAATCTTGATTTAAAAACCGTATAATATATGATGTAGTGTGCAAATAGAGCCCCATAATAGATATCATTTTGACATCGCAAATAACTGTGTAATTATATATCTATCCGTTTTCTTTCACAGGATCTCTGGATCAGGTCGTCGTTTGGACGCGGAAAAAAATATTTTCGATACTGCGCAACTGCATGTCATCCGAATTCAATTCTCAATTGGAAAGTTTGGAGCATGAACTGTCGAGAGAAGCTGATTGTCCTGTGCAAATACAATCGAACGCAAGATCGCAGTTATCGAAATTGTTTTTTAAAATGCGAACCAAGTGGAAAGAGGCGAGAGGCAATGACAGATTTTTTGACGAAAAAAATGAAAATTGGCTAAGTGTTGACGTCTCATTCCCCGTTCGCGCAATAGACCAATCAGCAGATTACGGAGCCGAAGACTCATCTTCAAAAGACTGTTCTTCCAATGAATCTCGAACCACACCAGCTGGTCGCAGTCGTGGTCGGCCATCGTTGGATTACGCTTCATCAAGCGATCGTTCAAAGCGTCGAAAAACCGAAGAGCTTCGCAAAAAATGTACACCTGCAGAATTATTACATGCAACACAAACGAATTTTCGGTCTTCTGGAAAATTCGATTCTGCAAAAGTTCTACAAGATGTAACTGCTCCACCAACAAGAGCGACTCGGTACAGAGCAGCGTTTGCGAAGGCATCTAATCCACAGAAAACGATTTCTGCCGATGAAGCACTATCAGATATAGTCGAAGAAAAACTGACAAGACATCAGTACAACGTCTTCAGAAACAGATTGAAGACAGTAAATTGTAAAGTTTATCCGAGCTACGACACCGTGAAAGTAGCCAAGAAGCTATGTTATCCGCCTCCATCCAGCATCACCGTCACCGTAACCAGTGCGGACATAAAATTACAAGGCTTATGCTAGATCACACTAGCGAACGTATCTTGCTCTCGAGCCGAGATTTTTTTAAATCACTCAATACCCAGCGTATCACAGCTGAATTGATATGTAAGTGGGGATACGACGGAAGTTCAGGCCAGAGTGAATATAAGCAATCATTCAGCGATGACTCTCGAGAGAATTCACTTTTGGTAGAACCACGGTGAAAGAATTCACTCTTATTGATCATTTTTGATGGTTCATAAACATCAGAACATTTCCTATAATACTCTGAACCAGTGTTGAGCGAATTCGTATTACAAAATACAATTGTAATTGATTATTGTTATAAATGTAATTTATTATTGTTTTTATAACAATTTTGATTGGCAATTATAACAATAATAACTGACAATTGTAATTTATTATTGTTGCGATTACAATTGTAATTTATTATTGTTGTAAATTACAATTGTAATTTATAATGGAAATGTAATCAATTGCACTT
>JAFFZH010010679.1:0-13010 GCA_018420115.1 Euura saliciscinereae | reverse complement strand
TTTGCAGAAATTCGAGTCATTATACCGAGACTCGGGTTTTTATAATCGATTATATAATCAACTTCTCAATTTGAAATTTCAAAGAAATTTCTGTGATAATGATTCAGAGCTTGACTTGTTTCAGGGAAAAAAAATTTCCCGTTAAATTCTCCCAACTGCCTATTTTACTACGATATTTTTCACTTTTTATGATTGATATAATACTTGAGGCGAGGGTAATTAGAATAATTAGAATGAGGAACTGTATAGTTTTACGAATGAGATCAACGCTTATTATTTTCGTTGTTAATTATCTAATTTATATGCATATTTTTTTTGTATTTTTTTTTTTTGTATAATAATATATACTAATAATACATAATAAGGTACACGATATAAATATGTACAATAAATTTTTTGTCGTATGGCATTTAAATACATAAGTACATCATAAATAGAAATACAAAAAAAAAAAAAAAAAAATAAAAATATTATAATAAAAAAAAAAAAATTAAACACATATTGGATCGTGGAAATATAAAATTAACTGTGCGGGTAAATGATATGATCTATTCAAATAATCCACGATCTTATTTATCCTTATTTACCTCCTTCTACCTTCCCCCCTTTGCGAAATCACATTCAGCTGTATACCTAATCAGTTAAATAGATAGCGATAATATAAAGCGATAAACCACGTTCAAATAAATTAACGAATTCGCAGTTTTCGTCGTTAATATAATTTATATACAAAATTTTAACGAAAACAAGAAAAGAGATCGGCCCCCACTCCTGGTTTTTTTTCTTCTTCGTTGCATAGTTCCTTCTATAGAAAATTTACAGATTTATTTATCACTTAAATTAACGTGACGTATTGAGATAAAAATTCCGTTCCGCTATATTCGCATAATATCTGCCCAAATATCCGCAAAGTGTGTGTGTGGGACGGTCTTTCTGATATTGATTGAATAATCGTACGATATAAAAACAAAAGAAACCAAAATCGACTCCTCAATCAGAAATTCGACCCTCGTAGCGTCGATCAGTCCGTAAATTTTCCGGAAATCTCGAAACAATCGTCAATTTCCGAATTTCAAATTCGATAATCGTCGGCCGATTCTCATCGCTGCTGCAGGCTAGAATCGAACGGTTTGCAATTCGCACTGGCAGACATTTGTCAGGTGTTTACCGACTGGCGAACGAAGAGGTATTCCGAAAATTGCTGCCCCTCGACGCCACCCCCGTTGCTGGCCACGACCCTAAACCCCGCGTTCAGGAGCCTCGTGATGGCCTGGACCGAATTTAGCTTGCAGTAACCGTTCAGGGGAAACCGTATCACGTGACGGGCGTCCTGCTGATGCCACGCGACGCCTGACCTCGCGTCTATCACTGCCTGCGTCGTCTCAGGGAAAACTTCGTCCAGCAGAGCCCGACCCCCGGACAGCATCACGCGCTCACCCAGGTCCGGACTCACGTGGAGGGCGACGCATTCGTAGGAATCGTTGCGCTTCTCAGAGTCCCTACCCCCGGTCGGGGCTCCGCCGCTTCCGCAATTTTGCTGCATCGGTGTCGGACACGGGGACGAACACGTAGCCCCGTTTTTTATACGCTCCTTCTTCATCTGCTCCAGCTGACGACACATCGCTGGACAAGTCAATAATGATGATTCATCACTCGATTGGAAAAATAACAATTTAACACCCCCGTAAAACCCAGAAGAATAAATTAATATATCAAGGGATTTGAATTTCCGCTTGTCTCGAATGCATGATTTCGAGCAATCATTATACGATTCTGATCCGTTTGAAGAAATTTTTCAATCATTTAGAGAAATATCTGGTCCCTGATTTTTTGTATCATTCTTTCTATACTCTAAATAGCAATTAGATTTTTTTTCCAGATTTCTTGAAATAAATTTGAGCGCGTGGTGAATTTTCAAAGTATTTTCTTTCAACACCTCGATAACCGTGACCGGAAAATCTGGAAAATCTGCCATGGAATTCCCTATTAACCCTAAAAGTACGGGCTGGGGTCAAATTCTTAGAACTCTGGTAGTTAAATGGATTTTTTCAAGATCTAGACTTTGATGAAATTGAATTTACTCTTCACCATTCCTTTCCTCATTCAAAAAGGAAAAAATTCATGTACTCACAAGTGTCATTAAAATATTCGATTTGACGCGCAAGAAACGTGGGGGCGAATATTCACCCCAGTCCGTACTTTGAGGGTTAATTTCGGAACTTAATTGATTCCTTGATAATTATTCAGTGGCTCCAAGGAATTTCCGTAGTAATTTCGAGCATTTTTCATATTCCAATGATTTCAAGTGATTTTCTCACTCATATCTATCGATACAACGCATTTTTAAAAATGATTTCTAGAGATTCCAAGCAATTTTGTAGCCTCCCGAATTTGGATCGAATGTTGAGTAGGTATGATCGATACTAACGTGCGATATCGAAGTATCGAGCCTCTTCCAGCAGTAGATCAAGATCCGCAAAATTGTCCGGTATAAGGAGTCTGGAATTCCTCATAAAGTTCAAAATGTGTCTGAACATTCCACCGTCCCGGTCTATGAAGTAGTGCTGCTTCAGAGAGTCCAGTACAATCGGGATGCTGCCGTTGAAGAGTTTTGCCAATCTGGACTCCGGGTACCTGGGGTCGAATAAACAAGGTCAAATTACGGAACAAAGATACAAAATCTGATTGAGCCTTGTGTCGTCGCTAGTGATTACGATAACATCTCAGACATGTGCAGGTTCATAAGGGGCCGGATTAAACGCATCATCCCCCCGGTTTTTTATACAACAATTATTTTAATACGCGAGTTTTTATAAGTTTAGCAGGCAGGTGAACCGACGGACAATCAACTCCACCTGTTCCACGTTTCACGTCCCACGTCCGGGGTTCGACGTCGAAGTCGTTCAAAAGTAGCTTCGAGCTGCTCCAGAAGTTTCATCTCTTACGCCTCCGGCGTTATAACTCGGGGGGCAGCAGGTGTTTACCCGAAAACGTTATAACCGTTGCATGAGATGCAACCGCATTCATCGTCGAGCGTTGCGTTGGCCTCGAATTTATATCGGCCAAAAAACAAAAAAAATGGATGAATAAAAAAACCGGGAAGACGAATCAATCGACCGATCTCACCGAATGAAATCCGATTCTCTCTTTAGCTCGCGGTGTTAATTACCGAAACGATATACGAAACTGTCGCTTCGTACACGCGTGAAGTCCGGATTCCGGTTGTGACGTGAAAGCTGGTTCACCGTACGCGAAAATCGACCGTTGAGAAAAAATAAAATATAAACAAGCTTTACCGGTTCCAGTATCCAAACCCATTCACATTTCGAGGGGTTGCTATGACTCGATTTCGATCTGGACTTACGATATTTCCGAAATTTCCGTGTCCACTGATCTCGAACGTAATTCTGCATTCAATTTCAAGATGACAAAGATGACAAAGATGTGATATAATATACAGGGTGGCCCATTCCATGAGTCGAAAATGGGAGGGGCTTGAAGTGACGCACCTTTGAAACAGTCAGATGTAGAGTTGATTCAAAAAAACTTTTCGAAGCTTGGATGGTCGGCTTTGAAATGGAATTCTGACATCAAATCTACATCTGAACGTTTCAAAGTTGTGTCACTTTAAGCCCCTCCCATTCTCGACACATGAAAGGGGCCACCCTGTATGACGAATTAATCGACTGTCTAATTATTATTGTATTAATTATATATTTCAACCATGACTAAGTTGGGGCACTGATTTTGTACTTTTCATGTAATTGATCAATAGAATTGAATTTTTGTATTCAAGATCGAACATATATTCAGATAATTTAAGATAAATCCAAGTTGAATTCAGAATGTAGGATAGTATCCTATTTTTCTCAAACTGTCCGCGTCGAATCCTGAAACTTCCTCGGCTACGTTAAACTCCCAGGTTATAGGTATCGAAGAAGAGCTATTACCAAGACGTGCGGATGAAGCGTAGTAGATCCGCGTATAGTCGCGCGTACAGAGCACAGGAAAACAAAACTCATTATTCGTTAGTAGTGGGGTATCAGGTACGTTATGGCACAACGAGGAATACCCGGCTCCCACCCGGAGGGCCCGTTCCCATAGCATCCTCGCGATAACGCGTAATAACGCCCGCAAGCCCCGCGGTGTTTCGCGGGGAATGAGAGAGAGAGACGAACACCACCACCTCGCGTTGGTGGATCTGCGCGGTGCTCGGTACATGAGTCAGGTGGAGAAGAAAATAAAAAAATAAAAAAAAAACGGGAACGAATAGAGAGACTCGAAGAAGGGAAAAGGGGGAAAAGGAAGCGCGTCCGGAGGGCGGCGGGCGTGATGACCGCGGGGTATCGCCGGACCCGTCCGGGGTCAGATGTGCTCGGCGGTTGCTTGCTATGGGAAAATGTTAAACGATCGGCTCACATCACTCGCGTTTTACCTTCCCTTCCCTCGTTTCTGGCCCCGGACACGGGGTGGTGTTGGAACACACGGACGTATTTATAGGAATTTTGAAGCCCGAGGCTCTGATCCCTTGGGTCTTAGGTCCCACGAATTGAAGATATAAAGAAGAAGACGAGAAAAAAAAGAAGAAGAAGAAGAAGAAACGGAATCCTGCTGCCAATATATTTTTCAGCATATAGGTATCCTGGACATTTGTGATATAATTGGCGTGGGCAGTCGCAGAAAGAACAACGAGACAATAAGGTCAACAGCACGCAGATAAACTAGGGAATAAACGAGTCGTTGAAGCGTGCAGAGAACGTAAAGCGATTTGCTCCGCGAGTTAGATATCACACACCCGAGTCTTTTTGCTCTTCATCTCTTCATCTCTTCATCTTCTTGTTACTTTATTCAGACACGGTATTATACACGGATAGAAGAGCGTTAGCGTTAACGGAAAATGTACGCAGCGCGTTCTAGAAACGCGGTGGACCGAGTCTACGATCTCTGCATCTCTCTGCTCTCGATTCGCTTCAAACGATAGATAATCGCGTCCGGTTTTGTTTATGGTTAAATTAAACAACTACAAAATACAGTTCAACTCCTCTCGGAGCAGCGGTGGCCGAGCGGACAAGAGCTACGACTAGCAATCCGCAGGTCGCGGGTTCGAATCCCCCCCGGGTACCGTGAAATTTTTCCAACTCAGAAATTATCATCCTCCAAAAATTATTATCATCCAATCATGGGGATAGAAGAGTGAGGAGCAATTGAAGCAAAGAGGACGACCTGAAATTCTGATTTCAACTGATAGCAATTAAGAGAATGACCCGTCGATTTCTTGATTCCAGCCAACTTCAGACCGTTCAGTATATTTCTAATTTCACTCACTTGGTCAGGGTTTCTAGAGACGATGTGTAGATGGTCCCGCCGACGTCGATGTGAACCGGGGCTGTGTACCTCGATGCTGCAGCGACGCAGGGGATGCCGGTCATTTTTTGATTGTAGGTTGGCGCCGCAGGTGTCGGTGGGGTCGGTGACGAAGAATTCGACATCGTTGGGGACGTGGCTGGCGAACTGCTTGGCGATAGCAATCTATCGGAGACGATATTGAAACAAACTGTATATCGAAGATACGCAGCGTGGGCAGAGGAATGAATGAGTTAGCGATTAAAAATCGCTAGTTTACCTCATTTTTATTTGAGCGCTGGGGAACATGCTGCGCTGCGCTACCAGCTCAGTCTTTGACTCCTTTCCGTCGGGTTCACATTTCCGTCTGTAAAATAGAAAGAGAAGAGAAAAAAATGAGATCAGAAACTGTGAATGCGAATAAAAGAGAGAGAAGATAGATTTTATGCACAAATTTATGAGCCGCTATTAAATTCCCGGACGAAAAGGTGGGATGCGACAACGCAACGAACGGTTCTCGCGAGGAAGTGGGTAGCGAAACTGGCTCCTGGCACGCGCAAGTAATCAGGATAATGGAGGCCAGGTATAGGCGCTAATCACGGTTGAATTGCCACCGTCCAAGCCGGTAACGTGTGGTTCGCGTTTAATTACCGCGAATGCACGGTGCCACCGCCACCCCGTTCTCTTATTTTAAGAGAAACTTCACCACCGTCGTTTCCACCAGGACAACGACTAAATTCTAGGCTATTTTCCACGGAGTTTCTCCCGTTTTCATTTACCTTCGTATTTTCCAGAATATCGCGACCATCTTCGAATTGTATTAATCACGATGATCATAATTGACTGGTCAGTTTCGAACGAGGCAACGTTCGTTGCGAATATGTATCGTGAGATCTGGTACGATGACCGTATTTTATAGTTACGATCGTATGATATATTAACAAGGCAATTAGCGGTGAAATAATATTTAGCATGCAGCAGCTTCTTCAGGAGCCGGCAGAGTTAGTGCGGGTAAGAAAGTCGGTTGAGGTTATTATACCTCATGAATCGTGTGGGCGATAAGAGTTCTTGGTCGCGCTGCACGAAGAACTCATTTCCCGTACAAGATTGTGTAAATATAAGAATTAAGTAATAGCTTCATCCAATAGCAATAAGTAATTCCATCATGGATATACCTACTCTTCACAGTTTAAGAACAATTTCTGCTACCGAAGAAGTAATAAAACAGTGATTGATTAAAGTTGAAGGTCTTCGAGAGAAAAAATTGCGGTTCATTCAGGGACGCCATGAAAAATGTCGAAATATTATACTCTTTCAGGTTTTATTGAATCAGTTTTTATGCGGAAATGTGCTTCTTTGGGAGAATTTGAACTGTTGTATTGATGTACAAGAAAGTGATTTTTCTATAAGAAGTTACATGTCAGTGACTTTTTTTTTTTGTGAATTCATTCATTCATTTCAGTGAATTCATTCATTCGATAAACGGGTCGTTTTTAATGGCCACTCAAAGTTTTTTGTGACGTTTTTTGTTGGAAAGTTGAATAACTTTGCGAAAAAAAAATCCCAGCCTGGATCTGAAAATTGCATTTTGCGGAGAAAACCTGCGCCCACAAGATGGCCGATTTAGAATTTCGGTCACGAAATTCCTCCTCGCCGTACATGACCTCAAACTTTACATTTTCACTTGACAAAGTGACACAAGTGTCTTTACGAGGCCAAAACTAAAGAACAACATGGCGCTGGCCAAATTTGAAAAAAATGTTTTCGAAAGCTAAGGCTCCAAGCTTCGAAATGCGTTCTTGACCCCTTCTCTACAAACATTTCACACGAAGTTATGGCACTTTGAATATGGCCAATCTTTCAGCTAGAAAATGGGTGATGCTTTAATTCCTTTGACGATGTACTTTTTCGGAAAATGAACTGTTTTAAGACAAGGAAACGTACTTTTCTGGGATTTGAAACAATTCGAATGTACGAAAGAGGAGTTTTATTGGAATTTTAATTGCTTTAATACCCCAAGCGAGTACTTTTCCTGGGATCTTAACTGTTTCAATATAT
The DNA here is from genome assembly GCA_018420115.1 of Euura saliciscinereae. Taxonomy (NCBI): domain Eukaryota; kingdom Metazoa; phylum Arthropoda; class Insecta; order Hymenoptera; family Tenthredinidae; genus Euura; species Euura saliciscinereae. Next base: position 5,609 of record JAFFZH010010679.1, on the reverse strand, counting down.
GAGCAATTTTGTACTTTTTCTGTGAGTAAGAATCACACAACTGTACAAAAGATGAATTTTCTCTGAATTTAAAGTGTTCCAATGTACAAAATAGCACTGATTTTGAGATTCAGACTATTTTTAACCCACAAAGAGTGCTTTTGCTTTGATTCTGAAAAAGTACTCTTATTCGACAAACGTCGAAATAAGTCGAGAGAAGATCGTACTTCTCTCAAAATGTGAACCATTGGAAACATAGAAAAAAGTACCTCACTCAAAATCTCTACCATTTGAATGAAAAAAAAACCTATTATCCCTAGAATTTGAACTGTTCAAATACACAAAAAAAAGTACTTTTATCGGTCCTAAAATACTATTTCCTCAAAAACTATTCATAATTTCGTCTGCAATGTCACCATATCTTCAATAACCGTTGTCCCATTCGTTCTAAAAAATGGTTCTAAACGCCGATCGAGCCTCTAATTTCCACGGGGTTGGAGCAGAGGGTGAGGGATCTCCGCGCGAGTCGAGTACTCCGAACACTTAAACCCCGAGTCTTTGGTACGTCGGGTTCGTTATTACCCCAAGCACCACGGACTGGTTCCATGGAGATGGAGATGATCGCCGTAGGAGACGTGGGTTGCATGTGCCGGGGCACTCCGGACTCTCGGTCCACGCGGAGGTCGCCGCGCCGCGCCGCGTCGATGTATCCCGCGATGGATGAGGGCGTCTGGTATACGCTCGCGGCAGCCAAGCCCAGGTACCTCCGCCTAGGTGGATGCGAGTCGACCGCCCGCGGTCGCGGTCTCGTCCGCTATCTTTTCTCTCTTTCTCTTCGAGTCCCGCTCTCCGACACGGCACGCATACCTTATTGTTAGCCCCGCTCGTCTTTCGCGAAAGCAAATGCAAATGCAAATTTTTTCCTCATCAAGTGAATTAATAAAAAGAAAAATTAGCAGAATGACATTTGGACGAGTTTTATGAAAAGTATATAATGATTTTGAAGGTATAAGATCGTCGTCGTTGATATTCCGGTAGTGAATTTTTTTGACCTCTGCATCAGGCAGCTGCGGGATGGTAGCGTGAATGATCAAGTTGAGAAATCTGCTAATTAGATAGCAGGCTATAACCACCATTCTCAACGATCTGAGATAGTATAAGCCTGTTATTACAGGCTACCTCATAGTTTGATACCGTGATCAGAGATCAGTGACAGATACACGCGTCGTGTCGCAGCTACCGAACGTCAAACCACGATGTATAGTATTACGTATCGCGATATCGAAGCGGTCGACCAAAAACTGTCCCCATTATTTTTCATCCTCGATTCTATTTCACTATTTTTTTTCTCTCTCAAGTTCATCTAAAAAAAAAATATGTCTGTAGCAATTAATTTACTGAACTGTATTCAAAGTTATGATTATTATTTTTGTGATACTGTATATTCATCCTGAAATAATTTTCAAAAATTATAATTTCACTAATTGTAAGAAAATAGTTAAAAATTCGCCCAGTTAATACATGCTTCATTTGTAATTTTGCGAGACTTTTTTTCAACAGTATAAAAACCATTTTCCATCTTATCTCTAGTTAGTATTTTAAATTGACAAAAGAAAATCAATTTTCAAATTATCAAACTAGTTTATTTTAATCATGGTAATTTCTCTAAAAATATCTCTTTTTTTTTTAAATTTTGGTATCTCAGTTATTATTCAAATATAATCTCGTATCAATCGAGTTCTGGTTCTTCGCATCGAGTTTTAATACCGAATGACGAGAGAATAATTCCGATACGGAACCGATAGTAGACGTATATCCGAGCGCGTGCCCGACCGGTTTGGCTCGCGCTTGTATTTAGTTCTCGAGTCGTTCGACGATATTCCGCGCACGCAAGCACGCGCAAGCTCCACACGCAAGCACACGAAAGCTCGGGGTAAAAGTCGACACCAGAGGTTCAGTTAAGGCGCGCAGGCTTCAAATGAGTTAATTTAAACGATACGAGATCGAAGATGCGCGGGAGTCGGACATAGACACTCGTTCGTTCTCAATTTCCATTACAATGACCTCTATTAACTCGTTGTACCTTTTAGCGAAAGAATTCTACCGATAAACAACGACCGAATATACTTTCAAAAAATTTCACTACCTTATACTCACGACGAGGACGGTCTGCGTAAAAATCATCAATGTATTATTTTAAGTTAAAATGAAATTAAAATTCCTCTCGATTGACGATAAACTTCACTCCGATCATTATTATACTTATTTTTCAAAAATATGCTTATGTGTTTCTTTTTTATCGTTTTAATGGGTTTTTTTTTAGGTAGAAATTTTTGTCCTCGGGTCACGAATTGATGGGAGATAAATTGGCAGTTGTATAAATCGGATGTCGGTGATCGAGCGATACTAGAGAGTTTTTACAAGCCGAATATCCTCCATACGAAGGCAGACACTTTCAAACGATCAAACGTCGCTCATTATCAACCACGATTAGTCTTTCACGACGAGACTACGGGCGACGAGGTGACGCCGTGGTCAAAAGAAAGCGAAACCTGTGTAGCCGGTACGAATTTTAATATAAAAAAATTTCTATCAAATACTAGATCGCCGGTGGATCTCTATACTTTGAATTTCAATGTGAAAATGAGAAAAAATATTTCTCTCCTCTGACAAATTTGTAATTAACGATTTAATTAGAAATTAAAAAGAATGAGTAAATATGTACATCAAAGTCTGAATAAGTCTGAATTAATTATACTTTCGCACACTAATTTTATTTACCCCGCGTTATAATTTTATCGTTGAAATTGTTGAAAAAATTGAAATCGTACTTTTTTTTCTTCTGATTATTATACTTATTCTGATATGATTTCACCGAATTAAAGTTTCAACGATGTTTCAACAATCGGAACACGTTGAAATTGTACAACCAATATTCGAAATTTAGCGTTTCCATACACAATGAGAAAGTTTTTTGTTCCAGAATATCGACAATTTTTGCCTCAATTTTGTGTTTATTGAATATTTTTCCTTCCATTCAATACAACATACCAATTTATAAATTTTCAAATGAGCACGGTATTACCACAAGGCTGAGGTGGAGTTTTTTGGTATTTACACAATTTTTTTACTGCAGCATCCTTTAATTTGACCAGAAATAAATTTGCCGAAATTCGATAAAAATCCTCAGTTTCACTTGCTATTGAGAATCGGTATCATCAAGGACATTAGCCACGAAAATCATTCGTGAGTTATAGAAATACTGAAATACTGACATTCACATACTGTAATGCACGTAATTCTAATTCCAGAATCAATTTTTTCTCTCCATCCAAAGTCCTGGCACCGATTCTATATCTGAGATATTTTTTGAAACCCGATATTCGAAGCCCTAAACTTTCCCTTCAATTTCATATCATTTGAATGACGTTCAACTGATTCAAACTTTGTTATAATCAGAGAAAAGTCAGTAAATTTTAGCAATCAGTCAGGAAAATTTAGTAGCGGGATAAAAAAGTATTAATTGCTGTGTCTTTGACATTGAATCAGCATGAAAACAGGTTTTTGAATTCTAATTCTCGATCAATAATCACTTGCATTGATACACTGTGAAAAATGTGTGCTAAATCATCACAGAATAGTGTCAAGTTTCACATCACGAAACAAAATCTGTATCGTATAACCATCAGTTAGAATTTCGGTCAGGGAAAGTCAGTGAATTTTTTTTCGAACTGCCGTAAAAAGTAGTAAAAGCTGCCCTATAAAGTCTTCACAGTGCAGCCTATAACTGTCATAAAAAGATTCTTCAACGCCGCTCACTTTAATATAAAAACGTTATAGGGCAGTCCTGAAGTCAGCTGTATAAAGTGCAACTTTATGGATCGAGAACAGGCCTCAAAAAGTGACTCTTTAACGCCCGTGCCGGAAAAATTGATTCAATAATTGACAGAATTTACTTGACGGGAGAAAAGTTGACTCAATTCAACTCGTCAGGATGCGAGTAAATATATATAAAGCTGACATTTGTTAAAGTCGACCTAATGATATGTTTCATTCGATCCTAGTACATATATTTACTCCATGTAATACACAAGTAATTAATGAACTCGTTTCAAATCAAAATTTACTCGGTGAAAGATAATACTTTTTATGTCACAGCGTGCGTGAAGTGCCTTATCTCGAAGCAGTGCGGAAAGTGAAGTTCTAGTGTGGAAAGTGAAGCTCTCACTCACACAGGCATCGAAAATCAATTTTTCCGTCGCAGGAATAACGAAAAATTGGAGTGAAAACCGACTCCATTGGAGTGAAAATTCACTCCTGCGATGCTGAAAACTGCGAAAAGCCAAAAGAGTAATTATCAACTCCAATAGCTAGGGAAATGTCAATCTTCTTTGGAGTGATTTGAAAAATTTCACTCTAATGAAGTGAAAAAGTCACTCAATTCGATGGAGTTTCACTGTTTTCAGTCCAAAAGATTTAGAGAGTTCACTCAACTGAAGTTAAAATCGTGCTAGTGGGAGAGGAGTGACTTCAAGAGTGACTTTTGAAGATCTGTCTTCTGAAAATGGCTGGGATCACGTTAATGTGGTTCAGCTGTGATTCGGGGAGTGAATAGCCGGGAGAGAATAAAAATCGTGTCGATCAGAAAAGAGTGAATAGTCACTTCAAAGAATTCAGAGAGCATTTTCCGCACTTGTGAGACAATATACAAACTTTTCCGTGCTCTTTGCGCTAATAAGGCAACGATTTGTTCCGTACGATCCTACGTTCCGCGTTTTGCGTTCTGCATTCTGCATTCTGAATGCACCAGGAGTGGCTGTTGCCCGTTCGGTATCGGTATCGGTAAACCCGTCGCGGGGTTAGGCGGGGGCGTTAGCACGGGCACTCCCCCGACACGCGCCAATGCGTGTCTTGCTCCATTTCATCCTCGCCTAGGCTATCGGGTATCCGACCAGTTATGTACTCTCACCTACTTACCAGCGGATACGTAAACTAAGTTTCTATCGTCAATTGGCGGCGCCCGCGTGCACGACGACCTTTTTTTCATCGGCAGCGTCCCGACTTTCGAATAGCTTAGTTAGATTTTTCGAAAAATCCCGATATAACGGTGCGACCTCCGAACCGACGGAGTATTCAAAATATTTTTGAGCCGCGTTCGATACCCCGGGGTTTATCGTCGCTCCACGAGCTCGTGAATAAGTTCGGGCCTCGAGTGACGAGACGCCGGCGGCCAACCCGCAGGGTTTCTGTTCTAATTACGGCAACGGCAACGGCGAACGTGGGTCTGCGCCCCCGGCTACGAAAAAAAGCCCGAGGGCTCGGTGGGCTCTTTCCATCCTTCACCCCACGTCCTCAACCCGGAGCCCTCAGGCTCCCCAGGTTAGCCTCGACCCATCGCAAGTACTTGAAAATTCTACGGGTCCGATGATATTTACGTCGTGTGTTACTGTACGTTTGTGTATTTCGGTACTCGATTCCAATCCTTTTCAAGTAGTAAAGTCGCGATTGTGTCGTCGCAGACATTTTTTAAACAACCCAGACAGCACAAAACTGAAATTGACTGAATGTTGTCTAATAGTCGTCGTGAAGTTGACGTATGCAACACTTTTTGATGTCTAAATGTTCTCCAA
>JAFFZH010010674.1:0-16890 GCA_018420115.1 Euura saliciscinereae | reverse complement strand
ATTCCGGCACTTGCACAATAGCCCAGCTTATCCAGCCACAAAAAACCGGCAACAAATCTGTCCGATAATTTTGGAGCACCACCTCCATAAGCTGCGCTTGTCTCGGCTAATGAAAATAAGAGTTTGTCAATAGTCTAATACAGCTGAATGAAGTTGGGGGATTTCCAAACACGTACAAAGCCAAATGTAAGCGTCTTTTTCCACACTGTTGACAGCTTCCGCTACCGACCTAATCTGCATCGGTAGACGATTGAAGGTGGCCGGATTTATGAAGTCATCAACCGTGGCTATACGCCCGTTCAAATAATACTGATGCCAGGAAACGTAGGTAACACTGCTTCCAACGTATTCCAAAAACTCTGTCGCGTATCGTTCGCCGACACGATTTTTGTCGCCAATGTGATTGACTTCTGGCCCAATCAGATTACTTGATTCATACCCTGCTATGTCTAAGAGTTTCCTTAGGATCGTGTAATCCAATGCTAATTGGGTGGCAGACACTGTTCGGTTGAAGACATGGCGAAACGAGTTGGGCTCTGGAATTGATATTAAAATCAATGTTGCAAAATGGATTTGGCTCGGTTCTCGATGAATTCTAAACTGAAGTTGAGCTCACGATTTACATGACTAACTAACCATTTCCTAACTGCCAATCCATTTCGAGGTTGTGGCCTTTTGCGAATGAGATTATTTTTGTAGCATCGGTGTAATTCCAATCCCCATCCGAACCTCTGAGTAAAGCGTTCAAATCGAATATCATTCTGGCACCACTTTGTTGAGCAAATTCTCCCAGAGATAGGAAATCTTTATCAGTTATTGTAAAGTTGCTGATGTCTCCTCCGGTAACCGGATCAAAAATTCTTTCTGGTGACGGATTCAACGTCTACTCAGAAATGATTTATATTATTGCATATTTAATTTTCGTTCAGATTGAGATAATATAACGTGCCCAAAGAAATAAAGGAAGTAAATGTCTGCGAATGAAAGCATTAAATTTGAAGAAAGAAAGCTAATTGATGGTCTGATTTTTCCGTACGAAAAACGAAAAATCGGTCTCTACTCTCATCATGCAACATAGGAACATTAATCGGTTTCATGATTGTAAAATTTCATCAATGACCTGATTTAAAAACAAGCAGTCAGCAGAAGTGCCGCCAACTCTGACGTAAGCTGGACTCAGATGACGAGCTAAATTGATGAATCTTTTGTCATTGATTGGTAAGTTTTTCATGTCCCTCAACAAGGAGGAGTCCAGTCCATAGGATAAAAATCTCTGAGATGTTTTCTTCAGCACAGTTTGCCTTGAATCAAAACCAATGACAATCGTATTTTCCATCTGCTGCTGGCCCATGCTCCACAAGGAAAGGATCAACAGAGAGAAGCACAGTCCCACGACTAAGGAGCTGACTACCGAGCGTGCCTTCGAATCTGAAAAATTTACTGATGTCAGCAGTTAAAGAACATATCTACCCTCAATTTTTAAATATACGTGTCCAAGAGACCACAATCGATCTACATCCACGTAAAATGATACATTCGAGAATCGAACGTTTTACTGGTAATGATTTTAAAAACTGGTAGCAGGATTATTCGTTCCACTTCTTCTCGCCAGATGTCGTTGGTATTATACGGATCCGTCAGACTGTCACCATCCTTTCGTATTTAAACAGAATAACAGATCGGCAACGATCCAATCTTATCAATAAGAACTTTTTCGGCGAGCCTCTGCTGTAAACGTACAAAATGAACCACAAAAAGTATCGATGATGCTACACAAACTATAATTTTGGTACCCTTTAGTTTCTGTACCATGGCTGTACCAGAAGCTCGCCCAAAAGGCCTATTATTTGTTATGTTGTTCGGTGCCATCTGAAACCAAATAATTTCTCAAGGTAAATAAAACGTAGACACTTACATTGATAAGATTGAGCGTCGTTGAGATTCTGGTACTGGTTTTTGCTCCATTCATTGCTTGCGAAATAGTTCATTGTTAATGTGTTCGATAAAAAAAAGCCGTGGTTGGTAACTTTTTTGTCGAAAATTAGTCACACATCGTCGGGTTGAAATGTTGACAGATAATAAAAATATAAATAAAAAATGACCGGCAGATGGGAGGACGACGGACTCTAAACTTCCGGCTGCCGGCATCTGCGGTTCAAAACTCTAATGGTTTCGAGTTCGATACGAATGCGAGTAATCGTTATTCGTCGAATAGTTGACAATCGAACCCTGTGAGGTACTATCCGGAGCTTTCCAACAACGCAAAACGGTGCTATTTTCGGTCTCTGCGCAGCACCTAGTTAGCCGGAAGCGGTAGACATATCTGAATACGATTATATTACAAATATTCATCGCAAGATAAACAAACTTGAAATCCTTGTATACAAAAGGTATAATAATACGAAATTCAATTCAGGACTCATGCAGATCTTCATTAATGATAAAAATTATTGTTGCGTCTCATTTTTGATGAGCAAAGTTTAATCGTAAAAAATTACAATTTCGAAAAGGAAGACTCATTCCAAGGAAGACTCCTATCATCCATTCACGAAGAAGTTTGTATTGAATAGGCATACATATAGGCCTCTGTAGTTAGTATTTCTCGACCTTCTTCAAGTTCCACTTTCTAGCTGGGATATAGTTGCAATAGGCTTGTACTAGGATAAGGAATTGGTGATGAATGGCGATTTAATGATAGTAGAAGCGTATCTCAAACAATCTCAATGAACGATTTTACAAAATTTTGTAACACAACAACTGACTCATAGAATTTCGAGTTATGTTACTTCTCTTCACGTTAGGTTGATCAATATTACAATATAATTGACGCTGTGAGTCAAGTTTTTAACTGAGCCCGCTCTTATAATATGTACAATTTTAATGTTTATTCATATATATACATAATATAGATACATCTTAAAGGTATATTAAATATCTTGGTGTTGTGATAATGTAATAACAAAATTGCGAAAACTTTAATCCAGGACGGACAATGAACATGAGGTGTTTCCTCAACTCTTGCTCTTTGTTCAAAGTAGTCGGTAAAAATTTATCCGTACAAAAACTTATTACTGTGATTTTATGCCGCGAGAAAAATTTCCTCTTGCATGTTGTTAATATATTTTATCAATTTTTTGTTTTCACCTTTCTCTGAAAAATTTAACATAATAATATACAATAAAACTTTGAGTAATTAAAAACATTCAACATTATAAAGATAATATATAAATTGTTTAGTTGCAAGATGGAACTATACAAACTTGTGGATGCAAATCTAACATACTCTGTTATCGAATCATTTATACTTATGTAGTCCAGTACTACACACGTGATACATGTCTTTTGCGTCAGTATGTGTGTGTACATTTGTGTTTGTGTAGTTCTTTCTGAATTTAATATTCTAAATACGTTTTCTAAAATCCTATTACGTATGTGATGGTCTTGTGAAACATTAATCGATTTTGTTCTTATGGTTTTCTTCACACAAAACTGTCTCAATATTTGCAATAGGAAAAAATGTACAAATCACTGACTAAGTAACGTAGCACAAAGACCGCTCACAGGCAGCTTATATAAATTCATAATCATTACGAATGAGAAAGGCTGGCTCAATGCTAAAGGCTATGCTTAATAATTAATCAGTTAAAATATTTCAATTTTTATTTTTTAACTCAGAAAGAAGACCGTGGTTACGCGAAATTCTTACATATCAAATATGAACATTTTCATTCAGCGCCGCAGAGTAAAAGAGCACAAGTCTAGAATAATTAATGCTCATGTGCAGTCCTTTCCTATCCTCTTGATCAACAAGTTTTCGTCGTGAAATGTTCAACCATACCCAAGGCACAACTCATTAGCCAACCCACATTATCACAAATTTACAGTTGAGCTGCGATGGATTAGAAATTTTTCATAACATACATTATTGGTGAACAGTGGCTGATCGATTTTGACTGTGTAACAGTGCAGTTGAAGTTACAGACCCAAAAGCCATCGTCAATTAATCCCTGCTAAAAATTTGTGCAGTAAAAAGTTTAAATGAACTTGATTCATATCATCAGGATGAAATCTCGCAATGATTATCTCGGTAAATATTTACTTACATCGCAAGCGACAATTACTACGCACAGGTAACAGTCTTCTACTTGTCTATTATAATAAGAAAACAGCTTGATGTGAAGAATGTTTAAAGAGCCAATTTTTAATCTGGGCCTAAGCATAGTCATTTTCAGTCATCCAGTACATGGAATATCAACTCTAGCACTGTGTACGTATCTTGACTGCTTTGAGCAGCTTTATGGAGTACTTGAATCAGTTCGTTGTCCAAACTCTTCATGTAAATAGGCGGCAAACGAGTTCCTTCACTTCCTGCCTCGTAGCCGACCTGAAATGAAATGGGTTACAAACCTTGCTGTGAAGAACTTTCTATAATTCTAAACAACCCAAGCCATGAACGTAGGTAACTCTTACCGCACCCAGACTCATCATACATAAACAAATGACTCACATTGTCAGGGTGAATAGTTGTTCTCACAGCGATTTTGCTTAGGCCAGCAGTGGCCAAGAGATCCAATAACTTGACTAGTGCTGCACATGTTGCACGTGCTATACTCTCTGAAAGTCTGTTGATGTCTACTGGATCATGTACACCATTCGGATGGTCGTCGGACTAGATAACACATTTGACAATTCGTTACTCATGCTGTTACACTGCTTCATCTTTTAATCAAATTTTTTAATAGTACCGTATTGGTCCGAATATAAGTCGACCTCGCATATAAGTCGACCCCCAATTTTTGGCTTCTGATTCAGGACTTTTTTTTTAATACATCAATGTTAATCAAGTTCGCATATAAGTCGAGTGCGGTTTTGGAGGGTGAAATCAGTTACCAAAAACCTCGAATTATATTCGGACCAATACGGTAATTACTCACTCTGATGATAAAGACTTCTGTCCAGCGTATGAATCGGCTCGTTCCCATGTAGTCAGATCCATTGTGAACTCTAATAGACGGTATACCATCCATAGGTTTACTATCTATAGGGCTTTTCACACTACAAGGAAAATGTAATATAGAAAATTATATTTTATTGACTGATTTAAAGGTCGGGTAATAAAATTTGACTTACCCGATATTGAACTGCATGTCGTTGTCAACCCATTTGATGTTGACAGTCTCATCAGGTTCTGCGGCACCCTGTGGTCCGCAACCAATCGAAAAATCTTGCATGTTTTTCAATGCTGCTTTCAGAGCCTCCATTTTTTCTGGCATTATCTGAACCATGAGCCCATCCTCGACTATACTAGACTTAGCCGAGAGACCCATCGAGGATTTCAATGCACCATTGATGACCACAAAGCTGGCTCCAGTTACTAGAAAATCAAAGATTAGTTCATAGAAATTAACACAAGAGTGTTCAACCTGAGATAAGTTTCGGCGACATTGTGTAATGATTGAGTAACTAGATGACTCACCTTTTCTTGGTTTGTTATGGATATTGATTGCTTGTGTTTGATAGTTGCTTTCATCACCCGTATTGGTCTGTATGCATACCAAATGTGAGTCTGCTGTGATACTAAAGTTTGACGCATATGCCAAGACGTGATCATTGGAGTTATTCAGCCCTCTGATAACTTGGTCGTATCGATTTTTCGGGAACATTACGTCTGTGGTTCTGTCTTGCATGTGAATAGCTAGACCTCTTACACCTGGCAGAGTATAGGCGAAATTTCTAAAGTCAGCTAGTACTTTCATTATTGTATGTCCAATTTCTGAATAGACTGCATCTCGGAACCGAACTGAAACCAGAGGACATGGATAGTACCGATACTCAGCACCAAGGCGTAACACTAATCGAAGCGGAAAAACTTTTGCCCATGGCGTTTCCCATCTGAAATTTAAAAATGATATCTACAGTCACACATTGATTTCGTGCTATAGGGTAAAAATTAGACTATTTTTGAAAAGTCAGTCCGATATTTGTAGCAATATTTTCACTGGAGAATTTGCCTTACCTGTGAACTAGAAGACCAACAAGAAATGGCGGGGGTGGTAAGACGATTCTTTGCAGACACTGGAAAGTTTGACGAATAAAAAGAAATCCCGCGTGTTCCCGAGATCCTAGCAAGTTTCCACCTTGGTGTATCGACACGCCAAGCTCAGTTATAGTGTTACCTGGAAATAAAATTGCAAAGATACTCTATCATACTCTTCATAAAAGATTGATTAGTCAACTTGGTTCTGCGTAAACAAATTCCGCTGTTCTATTAATATCGAAATCGATGTACATATTTTTCAATTTTTTTTTTCGATAATAAGGGAATTACGTCTTGTGATCGTGCACAGTCTTTCACATTGTTCTCAATGATAAAACACAAAGAAATATTGTACAGCAAGATTCGATAATAACAGAGGGTGAAATTTTTTCCGTACGCGACGTATGTGAAGGTTTGATTGAATACCGGTACCTTTGATCGCTTCAACATATAATAAATTGATATGCACGAGAAGGTCCTTGGGAATGAGTGTCTCGTCAGGTAAAGTTTCTACTAATAAAATAACCTCGTCTTGGCCGACACAGGACAAGCCTCTGGATGTTACGTTCCAGCATATCCTGTTGACGCAACAACTTACTGTAAATAAAAACGAGAATGTCACTTGCCTTATATCACGTATCTCAAGCGAAAGAGCATGGATTATAGTATTCGTATAGATTACGTACAATTAGTTATCTTGACATAGGCATAGAGATTCCTGTTTATCGCAAACATTATTGGCGGTTCACATTCATTCTTCAATGAGTCGTAAAGTCGTGATTGGTCCAAGACGTCATGGTAACTAATTTCTGGAAAATTATTTCATCAAACATGGGAATAAAAATAATTCGTTTTTATTTATTTACACTAAACTTACGGCCTTTGTGTATAGTTACAGTTGGTGGTAACAGATTTGCATCTTGTGGTATGTAACTATTCGTGTTGGGGTCTAGAGGCGGGAGATTTTGCCGCTTGGCCATTGTAGAAGCTGTCGATGGCCCTGGGGGAGTAGGCAATCGTTTATTTCCAGGCTTCCGATAGGGTGGCTTAGGGTCCCAGGATGAATCAAGCTCTGTCAGGTCACAGCCAGGCCTTATTCCTGTGTTTTATTTAGAGGTGTTTGAAAACAAAACAAACGGGAAGGGGCCCGATGATGCTGCAGAATGTTATTCGTTTGGGTAAAAATGAAATATTAAATTGTGAATTGAATAGCTGTGTACCATCTACATGGAAATCAACAAAGTCAAAATAATAAAAAGGTGCAACGACATTGAGGTAAGCGATCAAAAGACCTCGTGTGTAAAATCATACTGTGTGTATACTTCTACAAAATATCTTGAAAAATCGTTGAGGTGTGAACAGGTAATAAAAAGTGACTGAATTGTTTCTCACCGTCACTAAACATAACAGATTTTGGTCCTTCGGGTCGTTGTTTCGTACTCCCTTCTCTCTTGAGTACGCCTACTGGCACCATCACAGTTGGTGGGGATGGCAAGCCACCGGCTAACTGTTGCAAAGGTGGTATAGTCGAACAATACTCCATCGGATTATTTGGATTTGGTTGTCTCCCCTATAACGATTTGTTGAATACTCCATTTCCTGACACTTGCTCAGTTGTAAAGACTAACTACAATACTCGGAAGACTACTGAAGACCTAGTACCAAGGTTTATCGCGTACAACGCTAATGCCATTCAATTCTTCTTAGTCGGAAAAAAATAATCGAAGGAAAAAGTGAGGTTTTCGTGCTTCAAACAGAGAATGAAACCTGACAACTATTAAAATAAACTAAAACAGTAAAGGAGCCCGCATTTTTTTTCGCATATTATCGCATCGCGAATACAGAAATAGATTCTTTCTGAAGGAATGTCCATACTAAAAGAAGAGATCAATTGTGGTCTCATTCAATTATAGACTGACAAAGACAACACAAGACTGGCAAAGAATAAACAGATCGTAATGGACATGTCTAGCACTCTCTTTTAGCCAGGTTTTTTAGATGGCATCAGAGAAGCTTAGGAACAAACTCAAATGTTGGAGCAGCTGATATTTTGTGCTACAGTACCTCAGAGCTAGGCCCTTGCTTGGCTATCGTTAGAGTCTGACTCTATGGCATATGGCATATGAAATGCATACTCCTTCAACTAAGCTTTTTTTGTGTACGTCAATTTCAATCAACAGATTTTCATCCAAGAAATTTAAAGGATGTGAGATTAAAGATGGCAAAATTTTGACGGGATGCCACACTCGATTTTGACGTGGACTGAGATATTTTCGAACATCCAAGTCCATGTCCAAATCAAGTACAGCATTCCTATAAGAAGGAAAAGGTTTCAACAACTTGTTACGGGGATAAAACCATAAGGTATACTATATTATGCACCAATGGCGTAAAGTGGGATTTCTTAGACCGAAAATGAAATAATTATTGCCCGCTTTTTTCGAGCCGGTCAAAAAAAGGTCACTTTATGGCCGCTTAAATAGGTCTAACAAACGCAGTAACCGTGCATGTGTTACAAAAAAGATATAATAGTTGCATTCAGGTATCTTGCATCAGTCACACTAAACGATTGGGTTTTGTCAGTAAGGAATGGAGAATTAGGTACCTTAATATCTATCTATCATGCGTGAAGTTACAGCATTCTCTATGCTCATTATTCCCAAGCTGTAATATGGATACCATGCATTCAATTCTTAAGAAAGACTGAGCAGAGATTATTAATAATATAGGAGTTTTTTCACCATTAGGATTGACGTCTAGAGTGGTTGACAATACACAAATGCTTCTACCAAAATAGCAATTGGCAGTAACAATAAGTGAAGTGATAGCAACAGCCATTAGGTTTCCAAAACCAGCAGGATCTATATCATTTATACACTCCGATTCAGAAATTTTGGGTATTCAAACCAAGTAAAAGCACTTGCTTCTTTTTATCTGTATGTAGCTAATTTACCAACATTCCTGTATGAAAAAACTACTAGATTCAGATGGCTCTGCTTTCAAATTTTTTCGACGTTCTACTATAAAGTATTGGCTCGGATAGTCGACTGACGAGCAAATACTTGGTGGTCGATATTGTCAAAACCCAATGAAGACAGATTGAGATGTGAAGATCTGGTCTTGGGAGATCATCCAGAATTCAATCAAATCTGATCCTCCATCATTGAGAGTTAAAAAATGTGTCAGCAAATCTTTCCAAATTCTGTCATAGGTGTGTATTAATAGAAATTCGGCGATATTGGAAGATAATATCAATAATAATATCTGTAGACACTATTAAACTTACGTGTGGTGAATTTATATCACTTCCAGAAAAATGTGGAAAACCACTGGGCAAATCTCCACCGCCTTCTTCAGTTTCAGCTAAAAGTATACAATCAGGTTTTATGATAAATAATTGACACTACGTGCGCATGACAAGTATTTTCGAAATCCTACCTCTAACGAGTAACTGATAACAAGGCAAACAGACACGTGAATCGATATTGCCCTGATACTCCAATCTGTACTTCATCCCGCAACATTTGCTGCATAATACCTGAAAGAATTAGGACATCCGTTAAGACACTGCTTTTGTTTTCATAAATGAGTTCATACCTTGCCGCAAGCACGACAGTGGTGACGTCGTTTGATGACGGTGAATTTGGCTTCGCAGAGCATACAGAAAGGTGCCTCACTGTCTGGTACCCAAAACGGTGGCTGCTTCCCTAAGACCATGCCACACTCTAAAGATGAAGTTTCTGAAGCATTAGGTGATGCTTCAACTTCAACTTCGACTTCTCTTTCAGTGTCTGTTTCCACTTGCTCGATGTCCCCAGGGGTGGCAGCAGCAGATTCTACCCATCATAATTTGATTAAATCTTTCATGGCCTATTTTTTCAGATCATCCTGTCGGTATGTCATTTGTACCAAAGTTCAAACATGTCGTTAAGAACCGTTGGTCATAGGACGCGTTATATTATTGAGAAATGAATGTGTTAATGAATGGCATGTACTATATTGTCAATAATACAGGCCTCTACCGTGAAGTTTTTGTTCATAGATAACGGCTATCTTCAATCGATAAATACTAATTCATTTATTTATGGATGCACTGTGCGAGTCGTAATTTTGCGAATAATTGGAACATCATTTGTGATAACGAATCTATGTGGTGGCCTGGCAATCTAATGATCACAAAGAAGAATACTTGATAGGCTTGGTACGCTGTTTGGAATATAAAATTGAGTTTTGTAATCAATTATCACGGCCAATAATCTGAAATCTTTCAACTAGTGAGCTCTATATCGGCTCACAAGTTACAATTGAAAGACAAGAAATTTATCCAGCTGAAGAGAGTGCAATTTGCTGACCTGTTATAGATCTCGTTATTCCTAGATTCAACTAAAGTTGACCCGTAAGGAACAAACTCTCACATCCATGATTACGCAAGGAAGATAAATTTGCAGCATTCTGTTGGCAAATATCTTGCAGCAAAGAAGTTTCAATAGATTCTATAATTATCTGAGATTCACTGCCGGCATATCTGACTGATGGATTAATTGCATGCGTTGATGATGGGATTTGTAATTTACCGAGTGGGAATATGGATGTAGTAGAAAATTGAAAATTGTCACATGTATTGAACTGTTAGAAGAAAATAAATATCGGAGACATAACATCACGGTTTCAATCAGCACAGAATAATATTCACCTGCATGAGTCGGTTCGTCCATATTCACCGTTGATACGATGTTCAAGGTCAGTGGTCTAGATGGTCGTTCTGTATCCGGGTCATTTTCCGAAATGACTTCACCATTTTCAGTACCATCATCGCTCTGTGTTTGACCGTTGTTGTCCGAGGATTGCTCGTTGTTCGTAACGGGTGTGTTACTCTCTTCTACTACCACCGAATCGTTCTGTGATTCGTTTGTGTCATCCATAGCATAATTAGGAACGGAACTGATCCCGTTGGATTCAATATTAACGTTTGTTTCACTGGATCTTGCCAAATTGTGATCAGGATTCGTATCACTGGTAGAGTATTCCGGTTTTGATTCCTGCCCACTTTTGTCACTCTCTGTCATGCCTAGCCCTCCCTGTTCGACGGTCTCCATGATAGATGAAGATTCACGAGTTGACAAAACTGAGTTTGTACTTTCTGCCGCAGATCCATTTTTTGTTTCACAATTTTCCATTGGTTTCGGATCGTCGTCCTGAGTTTTAATATTTTCTATATTTGGTTCCGAATTATCCGAGGTTTTCCTCATCTTCTCGTTAGTCTTTTTACTTTTTCTTTCCTTTCCCTTCTCTTCCCTCGCCTCCGAAATAACTTTTGCATGTTCGGGAAATTTTTCGGAACCTTTCCTCACTAAAAAATCTCCCGTTTGCTCGCCGCTCGGACCGCTTTTGCTGTAGTCGATAACAGGAAACTTTTTAGCTTTCTCCAACAGTTCCGTTCGCGAT
Organism: Euura saliciscinereae; assembly: GCA_018420115.1. Classification (NCBI taxonomy): domain Eukaryota; kingdom Metazoa; phylum Arthropoda; class Insecta; order Hymenoptera; family Tenthredinidae; genus Euura; species Euura saliciscinereae. Next base: position 5,408 of record JAFFZH010010674.1, on the reverse strand, counting down.
ACTTCAGGTAGTTCTCCAATGGTAACGCTTTCAAATATCGGTGCCTCATTAGCATCCTCGTCGTCTCGTAAATTCTGGAATTTACTTTTCACCAAAGTATCCGAATCTCTGTACGAACTCGGCATTGAATTTTCATAGGACGTTGTCGCCTCTTGGGCTCTTTCCTCCGCCTCTAAATCCGCCAGATATTTGTTCAATTCTTCTTCGGACAAGTCATCGATATGACTGAACCCGACCGGTTTATTCTCAGTTTCCGTTGCGCCTAGTTGTACAGTTTGGAAAACGAGTTTAGCAAGATTGATCCCTTTACTTTCCATATCGTTAGTTCTTTCACTGACGTGTAATTGATCGGCTATTTTTTTAGCCGCTATCTCCAGCTCCGTAGTAGTTTCAGGAAAGTTTTCTCTGTTCCCGATGTAGATACACTCATAGACATTTTCTTTGCCGTCAGTCTTTGCTAGTTTCTTTGGCTCGTCGAAATCCACGTTCTCATAGGTATGTTTTATCTCCTCTTGACTCTTCAGCTCTTGGACTTTTGGCTTTCCTTTGTTCACCGTCGCGTACAGCTCCTGTGACTTCGGGATATCCGTGCCGATGTACACATTCTCGTAAACATGCTCGGGCCTATCAATAATACTTTTGGACTCTTTCGGCCTGTCAACAACTGCGGGTAGAGTTGTGTTTGTGTACAACGGTTCCTTATCTATCTCCTTCAAATTTTCGAGCAAGCTGATACTTTCCTCAAACTCAATCTCACTACTATCGATGCTTTCCGTCTCAGATACACTAGCTTCCAACTTAACAGGTAACAAAATATTTTGATATTCCGGAGGAGCTGTATTTGATACTTTTCTAACACTAGCACCCTCGTCAACTTTTTGTGATAAATTATTGCTGCAGTTGATAGAAGCGCTGGCAACTTCGTCTTCCTTTCGTACCTGATCGCTTGGATCTTTTCTAATTGGCTTATTATCTATATTTTCCAGCCTAGGACCGGACGCGTTGATGTATTCGTTCAAGCTGCTGAATACATTGCTCACGCTCGGTTTGGCGTTGGGTTGATTTAATTTCTTGACATAGCTATTTTTCAGTTTAATACTCAGATTATCATTCTGTTGTTTCTGTAATGGTTTTGTAGCTATGTCATTGTGTATCGTCAACGAGGACGGCTCTGCGTCATAGCTCTCGACCGATTGTTTATTCTGAATTTTATTCTCCGACGACGATTCTTTTGGGTAATAATTATTCGCCGACTCTCTGCTCTCCGATCTTACGATAATTTTATGAATATTCAAATTATGATTATATTCTTCGCCATCCACGTACATCATCGCATCTGTCGCTTTAGAAACGTCATAATTTCTATTCAGATTACCAGTGTCCGCCACAATCCCAGTCTCAAAAACTGGTTGACTGTGATTCTGATTCCTCTCAGGTATACTTTGCGATTCTTCATCATCATTTACATGATTCGTCGACAATGGAAGAGACGCAATTTGCTCCGCACGATCTGAAATTCATAATTACGTGGTGTTAAAAAAATTACGCCAATATCAATGGTTGGAGAAATATTTTCCAAGGTCAGTCAAATGTAGAATTCAGATATATGTCTTGTCAAGTTTACAACAAAAATCATGTCATCAGAGACAAAGAAGAAATTTTTGGAAAGGGGAGAAAAACCGTAGGTCTTAGAAATATCGAGGTGAGCTTTAGGGGTGTGAAAAATAGCGATTCTCACCTTCGTTGAATTCAAATTCATCGAGAACTTTGTCTATGTCGACGGCAAACTTCTCCATCGCGTTTCCTTGGTCCAAGGAGACGTCTCTGGCAGTTGACATTTATGGGTGATAATGGTCACTGAAATTATAGTGACGTTATGCATGGAGTGATTAACGAAACACGTGATTGTTGAGGGAGTGTGTATCTAGTTACCTGCAAATATCTGGCAGATACTGCTTCATAGAGAAGAATATGCCGAGTTGACGATATTCACCGAGAATTTAGTAACGAACAAAAAAAAGTTTATGCGGACCGACGAATCACGGGTAAAACTTAATTTATATAGGCGGAAATAACAGGGGTTCACATTTCCTCGGTTATTTCTATTACGTTGAACGACGTAGATTTGTTAAAAAACCAAATTTATTTGCGAAAATGACATATTTTGTGCGACGTCACAGTGCCATCTTGGATCCCACCTACTACCCGTTCGGTCGACCGTATCTCCGACTTTTGACAGCCTGCGTAGACCGCGCGAACGTTGATACATATGGGGGATTCCACGTCAAATCGACCGAAAAAACGAGATTTTTTCCCTGACCCCTTTCGATCTGCTTGTCCTTTTGCACAGTCAAACTACATGTTGAAAGGATGAACTGTGATTTTTTTCAGATTTTTTCGACTCATCATTCTATTACGAAAAATCATCGAATAAATTAATTTTTATTTTTTTTTATTTTTCGCGCCTACATAGCTCAAAACGTGAACGATGTATGAATAAAGTTTTAATAGAAAAATGTTTGGGTTTTTTGTAAACTTTTCAAGAGTATTTTTATCAGATTTTTAATACCCCGTTCAAGTGTAGTTTTATTACAAAATGAGTGTAAATCATTCATAACTCAAAAGTGCCCTTATCGAATTGGCTGAAATTTATGCACAGCGTGTCTTTTTCAATGCCAAAGGTTGTCTGAAAATTTCAAAGTGGACCGAGCAGTGGTTCAGAAAATACATCAACAAATATCTGCACAGTGGCGAGAATTCGCCGATTATGAGGTCGCAAAACAGTTTTTTGGGCCACGATTCAAAAATTCAAGATCAATATTCATTATTCTTGTTTGCGTACTCGCGCGATCGCCCTCGAATTTTAGAACTGCGGCCCAAAAAAATTTTTTGCGACCTCATAATCGCCGAATTCTCGCCACTGTGCGAATATTCGTTGATGTATCTTTTGAACCACTGCTCGGCTCACTTTGAAATTTTCAGACAACTTTTGGCATTGAAAAAGACATGCTGTGTAAAAATTCCAGCCCGTTCGATTGTGGCACTTTTTTTTTACTGAAGATTTTCGAAGTTTTTTCACCAAAATTACAGTTTCGCGAGGCATAAAAAATTGAGAAAAATTATTTTCAAAAATTTCAAAGAAAGACACAAAACTTTCGTACGAGAACTTTTTTCATTGCTCATCTGGATTTCACGCTATGTTGGCTTGAAAAATCGAAAAGACGCTAAAAACTGATTATTTGACCAGCTGTAGCAAAAAAAAAAAAAAAAAAAATACTTGGTCAGAAAAATCTGAAAAAATTCACAGTTGATCCTTTCAACGTGTCCCTACTTCCACTATGTAAAAGGGCAAACGGATCAAAAGGGGTCAGGGAAATCGACCGTTCGATTTGACGTGGAATCCCCCATATTCTATTTTCTTTTTGTTTCTTCTCAATTTTTTTTCTGATCAATATTTTTTGGATATTCCAACGCCATTTTCAAGAGAAACAAATATGCCACAAATTGAGACTATAGCCAATATCTAAAAAAAAAAAAAAAACAACGGCAAATATCGAATGTTATATAACAACTAAACCGAACGTATCTATTCAACGAAATAACGTTGCGGTTAGGTTAGGTTAGGTTAGGTTAGGATATTGCAATTCATCCAAATCTGCATCTAAAAAAAATGTCCAGTTTTTTTTATCGCTATCAATTTAAATTCTACATAATTTTGATTTTAGTGTAAAAAAAAAAGGTATTGAGAAAAAATTCTCATCGTGCGAGTAGTCGAGTAATTAATATAATTATCTTCTGTCAAATAAAAAATTATAGCATAACTAAACCGCGAACGTATCTATTCTACGAAATAACGTCGCGGTATCCAATTTGGGTAAAAAATTTTCATTTTTGGACAGAGGCTTTTTGAGAATTTTTCCAGATTTTTCGGTTACGGCCATCGAGGTGTTGACAAAAAAAAACTTCAAAAATTCACTACACGCTCAAATTTATTTTGAAAAATCTGAAAAAAAATCTCGTTGCTATTCAAAGTCGGAAGAATCACGCAAAAAATCACGGACCAGATCTGAGAGGTCGAGGGTCACCGGCACGTCGATTTGGCATGGAATGCCCCATATACACCGTTTCGTTGTTGATCGTTCTTGAATACCGCGTGTGCAGAGAAGGGGGTTGTCCTTAATAGAGCGAATTGTCGAGTCGATTCTTTACCGTACTGAGAGCTCTGTACTCGAGTATAATGTCTCTTTTATGTTGTCAGGAGGGGGACGGAAAGGGGGAGAGAGCCGTCTCATAAAATGCTATCGCAGCGTTGCAGCAACTGCTGCGGGCGCGAGAGGCGCGAGAAGGCAAATATACGCATTTCAATATTTGTACTTGCCCCGCAACGATATCTTTTCACTCTTTATTTTCACCTTCTTTATCTCAATTCTCTCATTCTTTCCTTTCTTTTTTTTTTTTTTAAGTTGTCATCATCGTCTCTTACTCACCTCTTTCAATGAACCAACGCGAATCGATACGCAAATCGTGGAATATAAAAATAGTCTGTTCATTTTTTTTTTCTGGATTTTACCGCAGTCTTTAAGGCTGTGGACAGAATAATCTGACATTATCACAGATTATGAAGCTAAACCGTGTCGGGTTTCACCTGCACCTAGGATTAGGGGAGGCAGCCTAGTATAGCCTCCACCACCTTCGTAGTTGTACGCAATTACCGTAACGAACTAATTAGTCAATTTATTCAAGCGTCCTTAGCATCCACCTTGATATGAATATAGAGTGTGTGTATGATGATCGCTCATGTGGATAATATCGAAATTGTAATTGAAGAAAATGTACTTGTACAATAAATTTGAGCTCAATGGAGAAAAACGTGATCAGAAATCGGGACAAACGGACATGAATCAGGATTCATTTTGAGAGAAAGGAAGTGAAATTTTATTCCAAAAATTGTAGCTTCCAGACGAAATGGAAGTTGATTAGCTCGATGTCGAATATGGAGACTCCAAAGAAGTGAGAGAAGTGTAATTTCGTTGATAACGGAACCCTTGGAGCTTCCATCTCATAGAAATTTGACGAAAATGTCTAACTTTGGATGAAATTTAACCTTTTTGGTATTTTTTAGACACGTTTTTGCGCATTTTTCGAAAACTAAAGGCCGAAATGAGAAACTGTGCTGTGAAAAGTTGGATGATGATGATATGAAAATGGTGTGAAAATTTCAAATCGATAGCGACAACGGTTGCGGAGTCTTCGTGGTTACACCGAGAAAATTATACGGCAGGATTTCCCATATCGCTGTGGAAATCGTCTTCGTTCGCCCCACGTTGGGCGCCAAATGTGACGTTTATCTGAGATTCCTTAAATCTTAGAGCCTCAAATCAATCTTTTTTGCTTGCGAGACTCTAGAC
>JAFFZH010010662.1:0-18109 GCA_018420115.1 Euura saliciscinereae | reverse complement strand
CAGAGGAATACGGCTGGGAATTACTCGATTGAAAATTAAAACCTCGTTGGTTCAGAGGTCAACCGACCCCTCTCCTCGTCGAGGATATTTTATCGTTGTTGAACGAGGACGAGGAAGATGATGATTTGACACTCCTTAGTGAAGTTTTATTTTATCCAATAGGTAATTGGTCATAAGTTTATAACGTAGATATAAGGATTCGTGACTACTAGTTTTTATAATGAGTGCATGAAAATATGGGGTTGCATGGCAGTAGCGGGACAGAACTATGGACAGAACTTATTACCTAACCTCAAACTTCGCGTTAGACGCTGTCGGTTGTTTCGTCCCATGGAACAGGGATGAAAATGAATCGAAAACTCCCAAGGGACGAAAATGAACAAGATGGCGGACTGCGCATGCGCAAACCGCACCCTACAGTCCCGGCATGCAATCAGCCACTTTCTTTCCGCCAAACTGCCACGCAATACCCCAATTTTCATGCACGTGTTATAAAAAATAAGTTTTCAATCCGAATCATTCCGTAACCCATCGTCTTTTCGAATTTTCAATCTTAATTAATCCGAATGAATGCCAGAAATATTTAATTATAATTTGGATTGATCCAGATTGTAAAATTTAATCGGATCGACCTCGGAATAATTCGCCCTACATTTATTTATTCGTGCACAGTTGGTTATGGAATGATTCGGTTTCAAACCTTCTTTGGGATACTTTGGATACAGATTCCCGAATGTCTCGGATTCATTCAGATTCAATCGGATCGTGCTTTTATCCGAAATTTATCCCAGGTTTGTGTTGTGTTGTACATTGTTTTTAAATGAATCAACAATTTTTATTTACTCTCGTTTTTTTATTTTATTTGGAGATTTTCTCTTTAGGTTATTATACTGTACAGCGGCGGTTTCTCGCGGAATTCGAAACACAGTACACTCGAACTCCCTCAGGTTGACCGTCCGCTATTTGACGAACTCCCGTTTTTGACCGAACTCGCTTCCGCTATCTGACGGGCTCTACCCCCACTCTCTATAGCGTGCCCCATAAAATTCAGAGCGTTGTATATGAAATAGCCGCGCGGCGGCGCCACTTGCCGGTGCTGTACATCGCGCTCTCACTCGCACCCGTTGTCAATGTCTGCTCTCACTCACACCTTGGGGAGAGGAGAGGCAGCCCGCGGCGACCGGAGTGGGGGCCCCTACTTTCGTCAACTAGCAGAAATAGCTCGGTCCCAACCACGGTCGTATATACAGGTCCGGCAACTCCCATGGTGGGGGTGGGTCCCTTAGCGAAGCTTCAAAGTTTCCTGAATTGGCCGCTGAATTTTTGGCGCCCGAGTAGGTTAGTTCAGGGTTGGAGCATAAACAATGTTTCTAACCTCGAAACTTGTGAACGAATAAATTTATATTCCGTCCAAATTGCGTTATTCTGTCAATTACATTTATCTATATTATTATTGCAATTTTTTATGATCGATACAGCACTCTACAATTGGCATATCACTAATTTTATTATTGACTGCTTGGTAATACGGATGAAACTTCTTCACATTTTTCTAGCGAAATGGTTATACAACTAAATAATCTTCATTACACAGAACTTGGATGAATGGACTAACAAATAATTTTTATTCAGCGTTGCAATTTCCAAAATATCCCACAACATAGCGATTTGTATCGGAAATTCCCCCCAAAAATAACAAAAAACTAACAAAATCTGCTTCAATAGTCTACTTGACATCATTTAATCACGGTCAGATGTACATCATATCATTGATACCTATATCAAAGTGATGCAATTGAATTTGTTAATAACAAACTATAGGAAAACTGTGACGTTCGTTATGTACAGAAAATAGGTTATGAACATTGTTTACACTCCAACTCTGTACTAGGCTTCTAGCGCGCCTCAGCAACCGTGGCAGCAGGCGAAAACACACTTAGCTTCATTAAGGGACCCATCCCCACCATGGGAGTTGCCGGACCTGTGTATACGACCGTGGTCCCAACTCGGTCAACCTGAGGGAGTTCGAGTGTAATAGCTTGTCATATTCCGTACTACGAATTACGAAGGACGATCCTAAATAAGCCAAACCGATAGTCAACACATCTCATCGACAAGCAGGGCATTTTAGTACGTTAGTGTTGAATGAAACACAAAAAAGTTATGACATTATAATATTGTTGAGATGTACACATTTATTGAATTTTAATAGTTCGTCCACACGGTAGGTTGGAATCGCCTCAAACAATAGGCGATTTTAGCGTATACTTATTACGTTGTTTTTTCTTGATTGTTTTAGAGACTTATGTTTGAGATGTGGTTCATGGGTGTACCAGTCAGTAATTATCCATTTTCAGATTCTTGAAACGATTTATTGATAACATTTTGACCGGAATGCATGATCGGGCACCTTCAGGTCGAAAGTTGCACTTAAATATACTAATATAGTAGTGGATTCCTCATATCGTAAACGTACTATGTCATGATAATTAGAATTTCGAATTTTGAATATAAATCTGGAATTTGTTAAACTTAGAGTCACTATCATATTATGTATAAGTAACTCTTCCACCAGTAGGCTAACAATACGTTTATTATCCAGAATATAGACGATACATATGTCTCGATATGATATGCCGAATATAATAAAGTCAGGGAGGGCTATAAGCCAAGATGTCGCCCGTGTCTTAGCTGGACTAGCAGTGACGCCTTTGTGCCCTAGAATGCATTGCTGACTTCCAGCAATGCGACAGTATAGAGCATAGGTAGTGTCCTGGGTTACGTTATAACGACGTGCTTAGCGTCCAGATATGAGTCCGGGTCGGGCCGAGGTGTTCAAGTGCACTCCTCGCTAGATACATATAGGGATGGCTGCGGCTGAAGGTGGTTCTTCCGCTCATCGACTGGCTTAGGAGACTTCTCAAATTTTGACCAATTGATTCAAAGGCATTGTAGCTTATGTATACGAAATATTGGGTCCCGTTATCGAGAAAATAAGCGAAAAAAATGTGCTGAAAGTCGATGAAACTGTGCGATTTAACACGGAGGATATGGCAAACCCTCCTGAAAATCGAATTTCGCTACCGAGATCTGATGTAAGCCTATGTGGGGATCTCACCTGATCTCATGTGAGATGATATCAGAATTCATATAAGAATTTGGTCTCACATCAGATCTCATGCATCGATTTTCAGTAGGGAAGCCGTCATTGCCCAGATTGTAGTTACATAATTTTTACTTTCAACGACTCGCCATTTACACCAAAAGCGAGATATACATAGTTTGCAATATGAGGATTCTACGGGTAGCAAAAAAGTTTAGCCTCATCGGAAGTTCCGAAGAGATATCTCCCAATAAAGTAACGGAAAAGTACGCTAAACAGTCTGCTATTTGGTGCATGAGTTCAATTTTTCGCTCGCAGCGCCGAAACCTTTGTCTGCCCTTGTCACATGTCTGGGTTGTTGCTGTTGTCTTCTTTCTCCCGCTGGATGCGTAGTGCATGCCGGGAAAAATTGAACGCAGCCATAGAGAGCGAAAGATCCGATGATCAGACAAAGAAATAAGATGAGCGCCCGTGCTGCGACAGTTCTCACTTCTCAGGACCGTAACGAGGTGCAAGTTTTGTCATGAATTTTTCCAATCTAATTTCTGGTTATTGCACGAAATGATATTCATTTTACATTTATCATTTATATTCACACGATTTTGCCGGGAATTCGACGTATATTCGCGATGTTACATAGGGCCCATTCTTGTCACCCACCTAATACGCTCCTCAGCGGAAGAACCACCTGAAAATTACAGTTCCAATTCTCGCCACTCGCGGCGTTCGTGCAGCTGAACCGAGCCAATATGGCATATATCTATTGCAAATACATTGCAATACTCAGCAGTAGCACTGCGCTAGAATACACGCCCTAGGCGCTGCGTAGCGGAGACCTGGGTAGTCGCTATTTTTCCATATTCGGGCATCGCGCGGTAAGGCCGACCGAATACTCCTTCTCTCTACCCTCCATTATCCATAGCTAGAGGCATCGTGGCTGCCCATGCATCATGTAACAATTGGAGTAATTTTTCAAAAATTTGAATCAATTTATAGGCAAATTATCAGTCTGAATCAGTTTAAATTGATTATAACGAATCAAGTTACGTATTTTGAAGTATGCATGATGTATGAATGTGATTTTTTTTTCATTGTAGAAACTCTTTGAAAAAAAAACTAGGTTTCTTTGTAAAATACGATCAATCTATCAACTAAATTATTATCTGGAGTTCAATAGAAGCTGGCGACATCTACACTTGCTTTACAAGGACTATCGAAATTAACCCTCTGTGGTCACACCATATACCTGTAACACGCTGGTCACAAGGGGTCACAATGACCCCAGCCATATTTGAATGGCTACCGCGTTCAGCTTATCGTCCCTAATGACTCTTAGAAATTCAGAGTGATAGTTTCTAGATTTCCAGATGTGGAACTCACGTTACTCTATTTTAAATCGAATGTTAACATGTTGTGAAAGAATCAGGGCATGAAGAAGGCCCTGTTTCACGGAAAACAAAAAAACGTTTGCAATTCTTAATTCCTCCCCATGAAATGAACATACAGGTCAGTTCCATTTCCATGGTTGATTATGGGGTTATTTTGACGCCGTGTGACCAAGAAGGGTCAACTCAATTTCTTTCAACTCATTTATGAATTTCTATTCCTGCATCCTTCGTGGAAAAAACACATTATTTGTGTGAAATAGCGGTTCCGTTATAGTGATTATGTGTAGAGACTCGTTGGAGATGATTACATCCCACCTAATTAAATTCAAACGTCAGCTTGGATTACGAAATTCCCACGCTGGTGTTATTTGAACTTTCAACGTTATGACAGGCGCGGAGGTGCTGCGTATACAGAGGACAGCACGGGCTGTCGGGGCTGTCTTTCTTTCGGCTCTGAGGACTGTTGCGGCACCACGCGTGTATTCGACCTATTGGCTAGTAGGCCTCAACGTGAAGGAAAAAACAAAATATTTTACACGTTATAGGAACGGCATTCAGGGTGCCAGAGTGTATTTCATTCCCAATTTTGTACGTATACATGATAAACAATTTCACCACTAACTCTTTAGGATTCAATGCAATATAGCTATATTCATTATATGCGTTAAAGAACCGTTATAGGCACCTATTTACATGTATGTACCTACTATACATATGTAAGAAAGTTATATAGATAATAATAATTAGCCAAACCAAATACTTGATCTCCAGCCAACTCTAATTGATTAACCGCAGCATCCTGGATCAGCTACGTTGCTGGGCTGTACATTGAGAGATCGTTTGATGACGTGCTCTGATTCAGTTTCATGAGAAGTTTTTGCCATCCGAACTGCAGAACCTGCTTCCCCTGCAGCGACAACGTCTGCTATTTCCTCTGAGTTCTGGCTACGGTGCATCTGTTCAAGGTAAAAGTACAAGTTTAGTTATGAGCGGGAGTTTGAGTAATGTCAGTGAATATGGAGCTGGCAATATTTTTGAATTTTTTTTTTTTTTGCAGTGAGAATTATATCAATGGTTGCGATAAAAGGAGTCTTCATAATGATGTTATATGCGCTGATTATCATCAACAAAGATAATAAACGATACATTACCGACGTATGTTGCACTGGATAATCTGCAATGTGAGTTGAGCGTGGAATTACATGTTTGTTGAAATGCGCTGCAGTCTCTTGCGCATGCGGAACGTCGACGTTATGAGCAAACGCCATGCTGCACACGGCGATAACAATAGCTACACCGAGTGACATCTTGTACGGGTGAAATTACACAAGTCTGCGGTAAAAAGTCACTGCGATGCCGGAGCACCAAACAACCCTCTTATACTACCCTATAAGATGTGGTGTTTATTCAATTTGTCATAATAATGATAGTTATGATAACAACGAAATAATTCAATCAAGCCAATAGACTGATTGAAAAATCTAGCGTTTATAAATTTTACGAGGCAGTCGATACGTCAATGTCATGGTCGCAGATGAGATTAGAGTTGCTTTATTATATGATTATACCAGACAAGGTTTCAACCAGACGATAACACGTTTTCATGAGGAGGATTTATTCCGGGCTTTTAGGGACCAGCAGAACCTCAATTACCGAATCAATCGGGATTGAGCATGGTTTGGATAATCAAAAGGTTGGATGACCGACACTCCATTTTTTTCCTAGGAGGTTGATGCTTGTACAATACAAATTGATATGGAAATAAAGTCGAAGTATCAGTGGCAACAATCGTGTTGTATCGTGATGTCACGAAAAACTATAGTTTCGAATATATTCGAGTCAGATAATATTATGCTACTCCAAAACATTCTTGCAGTTTTTGCAAGTACGAATGTGCCTGTACAAATACTTTTTTCTTGGTTTCAGAGAAGTGAATTTTCGAGTTCTGGTAGAACAGTTAGCCGAGTAATCTGGGTCATTTGCGTTTCGTAGAGGCCTAGCTATAAAGACGCACTTGAAACGGTAAGGGAGCAGATTTGGAGGCCCCGTTTGGGCATAACTGTGGAACACGGTGGTTCAGTTCGTATTTTTTACATGTAGTGCATGAATTGAAGTCAAATCCCACCTGTCGCTACTATTGCTGTACCACAAACTCTTATCTAATGGTTTGGTGGACCCCTTCAGCGACGATGATCCCATTGCCTGCAGTTACTCCAGTGTCCGCCTGGCGTTGTGGTCATCGAAATACGTATCAAAATACTGTTTGTAAACCTATACTAGACATGTAATGTACATTTATGTGAATATTCAATAATGAGCTCATTAAAGAGTAAGATTTCATTGAGCGGCAAGTCGTGCAGTACTGTTTGTTTTCTATTTGTATTGGAGCATCATTACTTTGATAGTTACTTGTATTATAATTAATATTATATTATCAACACCAGATTAATAATATTTCTCATACTGAGAAAAAAATGTCATCGCCACAATAAAAATATCGTTGAACCAAACGCGTAATATTATTGAATGTCGAAAGTTTATTCAATATTTTGCTGTCGTTAAATAAAATCTACAGGTTTCACCCGTGGGGCAAGAACCTTAGGCATTGAAAATGTTTTTCAAATTACTATACGCTCGGCTGTCACTAGCCTAACGAGTTTTAGGTTCATATCCCTAGCGTTCGCTGTTCACGAAAAATTACGGTATGTTTTTTTTTCAAACAAACGCTTCAATTGTTCCTAATTTTTTAAAATAATAATAATCATTTGTTAAACATTTTTACATTTTATCCATGTCATTTTTTAGAATTATTAATAGTCAATTGTTCTTTTAGTTCTCGAAGTACTAGGATTCATTTCATCCATCGCGGTATAATTGTCAGTTTGCGACGTACTCGATGACATTTCGACTATCACGGTATAACTAACCATAATTCACATTCGGTTCTCTTGTTTATATTAAAACAAGAAACTTTCATACTTCCCATGCCCACCATATTTATCCACTCCGCGACTGCAACAATTAAAACTTTACATGCGACTGCAACAATTAAAACTTTACATGCGACTGCAACAATTAAAACGTTACATCCACGATTTGTCTCCTGTACTTTCTAAAGACACCCAAAATAGAAGCATTTTCAATGCTAATATTCCGTTGACTGCATCGTGTGAATCAATAAATTATTCGTTGCTTGTGAATGAATAAGTCATATTTTCAATAAAATATTTCATTGACGGTAATAAAAACGTGTTGAATCAAATGAAGAGGGCTTTAAACTAAACACAGCGGTTATGGAAAGGGCGACGTCATATCTTCTAATTAAAGCAAAAATATGATTATTTCAGACAAACATTCATTTGTTTCGAGTATACTTTACGATATTGAAAATCAAGACATCTAATGATCTCGTTGGCACAAATGTAATTGGCCTACTACTTGCTTGGAAATCTATTCAGAAATCACATGAATTGATCGTATGTTTCATAGCAAGTAAGACCACCAATTCGATAATCAATGCCAAAAAATTCTTTGAAATAACAAAGATTAATACGTTGCAGTGTTGCATATGTACAATAACTATTTATATATACATAGCTGACACAACGTCATACAAGACCGAAGTTGAGTCGGCCAGATAGATGAAAAATTCAGTTTCATGCTGCGTTTGATATCGCCGAGACTGTGCATTTATGATAGCGATAAATTTATGCGCATGAGCGACCCCATGCGACGAGCCGGTATACTACTTGAGTAGTATCCCGTATTCCAAGCAAACTAACCGATTACATAAAACATATTCTGATGGGTTCAATAAAATAATTGATTATGTTGATAACAAGCATCTTATCGTTTCTATCAAAATCACTTGTTTGAGCCAAATGAGTTCGGTATATTTGGATCATGATCTTAATTTATTGCGATCGGCAAGTACGTTTATCCGAATAATGTAATCATTGTTGAAAAATAATCAATAGGTATTTGGTAATTATACTGAGTGAAAAGTTGATATCGTTAAATTGACAGTATATGTTAATAATTCAACAGCAATTTTATCGGGTGGCAAGTAATAAAACATCTTCCATAGATTCAATGATAATTTCGTTCTATTGTCAATATATATATGTCATTGACACAACAATAATTTCATTGAATTCCGAGCCATACGATGAATGCCATAGATTTAATGATAATTTCGTCGAAAACAAACATTTTTTTCACATTGTCAGTGTATAGTCATTTGTATTTCATGACAAAAAAGGCGAATAGCATTCCCGAACCAGAAGTAGGATTGAGCTGAAAAGCTCATTTGCACGTCTTTATGAAAAAAGCAGTGTCCTGTATAAATTTCATCCACATCGATTTTGTTGTTTGACCGGAAGCTTGTTCAGAAGAAATGCATGCTCATTGCATCTATACTCTCGCTAGCAGGTGCTTCTCTGGATATTCAAATTAAGATGTTTTCCTCAATGGTGAATGTAATGACACTCTGTTCACAACCACCGGAGTCAAATTATAATCACTTCAATATAGATGAATCGGAAAACTGTCCATGTTGCTGATATTTTCATACCAGGATGAATATTTTTTCAATTAGCAACAAGGTATGTAGTTTATACTGCTACAAGGATAAGATGCAGTCACGATTCCCCCGCCCAACATCAGTTGTACAGTGAGGAGAGTACTATGGTGTGGAAAGGGTCACAATAAAAAGGAAGTTCATCGACACAGGACAATCGCAGTCAATGCCAAAAAGTTTATTAACAACATTTGATCAGAGGTGGGACATTAAATATGATCGCACTCTTCCAAAGATATTCAAGTTTTACATGAGTATGTTTGTAAATTGATTTCTGAATTGGACAATTTCTCTGATGTCTTGGCAAAAATATTACTCTGAAAGTCTGGAGCAACCGACTTCGAAAAACTCTGAAAGCTATGCTGGAGAATTTCCGAGATGTACAGAGAATGTGATAATTTTCGTAAAATTCTGATTTTTCAATGAAATTTTTAATGGAAGAATCTACAATCGTGCATCATATTGTAAATGCAGGAAGCAGGCGACTCCAGATGAGTGTGAAGTTTACAACGCGAGCTGAAGTGTGGGCCGAGCGAGTTGTACAAATTTCATGTTATGATACAAGTGGCAAAAGCCAGGAATGGGTGTGCGAGTGCAATGCGAGTCTTCAATTCCCGGCTTTGTCACATGTTCCATATACTATTTTTCACAAAAAGTGTCGTGTGCACGCTACGGTATACGCACAGTTTCCTCGGCAAAAGTGATCTGCGTTGCTACGCACGCGCGGCTTGATCGGCAAAGGTGATGTGCGTCGCCACGCGTGCGCACTGCAAGGTAAACACTGCAGCACTAGAATTCGCCATTTTTGGCACGTATTACAGGTATAAAAAATCGAGTTTTTGACATAGTGTGCACCGCCACGGTGTGGCATTGATTTTTACGTCGCCGACAACGAATCGCGCTACTGAGCGACAATGTGAACATAGAATCGACTGAGTTATTTCAGAGAGTATATGCGTGAATATGGAAGACCAAAAGCTCTAGTGCGGACTCGGACGGTGTGACGACTTACTATATGTGTATACGGGCTATTCCACGTGAAGCGGATCAGTCACCTCTCAGATATTTTCTTGATTTTGTATGTCGATTGTGTAGGGGGAGTTAGATTTTTGTGCCAAAGCCCGATTTTGATAATGCAAAATTCGATTTTTTATTTGCAATAACAAATTAGAGAACCTTTTTTTTCAAAATTCATAACTCTGCCAAAAATGAAGTTACATTCAATTTTCTTTTTTTGATTCACGCGGAAAGCTTCATAGAATTGAGAAAAAAATACAAAATCGAAAAAACAATTGTTATCAATTGTTTATTTAACAATTAATTTTTCAAAGATTTTTAAAACACTGAGCAACACGACTAAAAAATTCTGACATGTACCTTGTACTATACTACAACCTGTGAATTAATTTCAGAGACGCGTTTTTTTTCGTTTTCGAGTAAAAAATCGTTAAAGATGTCGATGCGTCCCAATTTGAGGCGCGCCGCGACTCACCGAATGGCAAGCGACCGGCTGCCGGGCACCGCTACTCCGCGGTGGCGACGCAACGTTATTTGCGAACCATTTTCACGATGTTGGACATGAGTTAAAAATCTGAAAAAAATACTGTACCTTCACAACGCCTGCCTTAAGCGATAAGCAAAGTTTAAAAAACGTGTTCTCTCCCGTTTTTTAATTACTGAGATTCGAAATATATATTTATATCTATAATTCGAAAACGGGACACCTTTAACGATTTTTTACTCGAAAACGAAAAAAAACACGACTCTGAAATTAATTCACAGGTTGTAGTATAGTACAAGGTACATGTCAGAATTTCTTAGAATTTTTTAGTCGTGCTGCTCAGTGTTTTAAAAATCTTTGAAAAATTAATTGTTAAATAAACAATTGATAACAATTGTTTTTTTCAATTTTGGATTTTTTTCTCAATTCTATGAAGCTTTCCGCGTGAATCAAAAAAAGAAAATTGAATGTAACTTCATTTTTGGCAGAGTTATGAATTTTTGAAAAAAAAGGTTCTCTAATTTGTTATTGCAAATAAAAAATCGAATTTTGCACTATCAAAATCGGGCTTTGGCACAAAAATCTAACTCCCCCTACACAATCGACATGCAAAATTAAGAAAATATCTGAGAGGTGACTGATCCGCTTCACGTGGAATAGCCCATACGCAAATTTTTTATCACTAGTTCGGAGACTAGAGTTCTAAAAAGGGATACTTTACTCTTGCCAGGTAGGCCGCAAACATCGAACTTTCCAAGCAGGTGTGACAAAATAGTATGTTGTGTGACTAGGAACGAAAATTGGCGATCGCGATGAGGGTGAAATATGCCGCCCGAGCGCAGCGTGACTACAATTATACGAGTCGCGATTGTCAGCTTCCCTTGTCACATATGTGTTTTTTATAATAAGCCGCATAAAAAAATCGGACGGGCAGTATGGCCTCAACTGAAAATTTCCAGGTGGATACCCATGAATGAATCCACCTGGAAATCCATGCGAGAGAGCCATGGGTATTCACGCGGTTTTCTATCGGAAATTTGAACTGGATTCCTATGTGTTGAGTACATGGATATTCCGATGAATTCATCCACTTAGGATGTCAAACGGATTTCTATCTGGGTTTCCATCTGGATTTCCATGGTACTTTCCTTTGGACTACTAATTCATCAAGAGTTCTATATCCATTGTATTTATGAAATTAAATAAAATTCAACATTGTATTTAAGAAATTTTACTATGGAATTTCGCACAGATTTTTATGAAGATCAAATCAAACATTATAACGGTGAAAAAATATTTTTGCAGCGCTGGAGATTCGAACCCAGCACCATCTCTTCCTAGACTCTGACCTTACCATTGAGGCGTACTGTCCTATTACTACTTATTTACAAGTAGATATTCTACATAGATATTGAATGGTAATGCTGGTTTGGTGTTGGAATTAGAAGGGACATGGGTTGTGAAAGAGAGATCAACTTCAGATCCCTGATTAAAAATATCCTCGAATACAAAATTAATTTGATCCAAAGAATGAGTTCTTGGGGTATCCTATGGATTCCTATAAGTTCATCATGCACATTTGTGTAACTTTTTTAAAATTATTTTCGCAGCTAAATCTCAATTTCAATTTTCATTTCTTGGATAAACATCCAACTAGAAAAATTGTGTCCACATGGATTCTGAGGGGCACCATAGAATTCTCGTCACCCCACATGTCAACCATATCTTTTTAGATAACTACCTCTGAATTTTCAACTGAATTCCTATGTCCGTTACTAGGATAGAAGGCCATCCGGAAATAGTATATTGTGCAACTCGTGGGCAAAAATGACGATTCCGAGTGAGTGTGAATATAGCCACACGAGCCGAAGGCGAGTGCGGATATCACACGAACTCAGAATCGTCATTGCCCACGAGGTGCACACGATATTTTTCCCAACAAATATGTAAAATTAGGCGAGTTTAGCCGTTTGTTGAAAATGAACAAAACTCACAAACCATTTCACCACTAGTGGAGAAATGAAACCATTTCTCAACTAGTGGAGAAATAGTTTGCGTGTTTTGTCATCACCAGTGGTCAGAAGTAGTTCTGGGTCACTAGTGGAAAAATGATTCTTCATTTCCCAATTCATTGAGAAATAACGTCTTTTGTTCATTTTCAGCAGACGGCCAAAACCGCCTATTTTTACATATACGTTGGGAAAAATCATTTTTAAGATATGCTACAGTCAATCTTTACCAACCCAGGTACCCGCGTCACTTATTTACACTGATATCAAAGCCTACGCGTAACAGAAGCGAAAAAACGGTATTCCGCATGAAATTCTGAACACCTACATCCCAAAATATCTTTGTTTCACGCCATAATAACGACGCTAAATGTATTCCTATTATACCTAAAATGGTAATGGCCGCGACGACAGTTGACAGAGGTATAATTTGATAATATTGTATACGATTACATGACATTATGTGAAGCTATATTGTTAGTTTCTTACCATTTTTTCGCGATAAATTCAAGTGATAATTTTATGAAATTTCATCTGATCGTACACAAACGTTTTTTTCCGCAAACCTCGCCCTGAAATTGCTTTGACTTTATGACATAATTGTATTCAAGATTTTTCCCAGCTTTTCCATAGCACGTATTATTCCGATTATTTTCACAAATCAACCCGGTGGCACTTCAAAGTTGAGGTAACTGTCAGAAGCTAATATCGTACTTATCTCTGGAAACGGCCGGCTACAATGTGTGTTGGCAGGCTGACCAGTTTCCAGAGACAAGAACAAGGCAGCGAGCCTCACTTCAGGCTGCGATCGCTTGGAGAGCTAGGGCACTGCGATTGCTAACCAAAAAGGCCCGTGTAACTCTGTTTGCCTATTATCGGCGCGACAGATTCTTTGACCACGGGTGTACGTAGGGATGCTAAACTGCTACTTAAGTACCTCGCAAGATTTTCTAAACGTCAGTCTATAAAAAAAACTAGTTCCAGGCTTAAGAAAGAACGCAGGAATTTCGTTTGGCATCGGTTCGCTCGCGAATCCGCTGCAGATGCTGGAGCTGCGATGGTGATGGTACGTGGGAGCTGCTCACTCTCGCGCTGTGATGTTGAGGCGGCGGGAGAGATTGGCGACGTCTGCGACGTAATGCTGGGCTCAAGTTGTACTTCACTTTAGCTTGTATTAATAGCTCCTTGAAGACCTGAGATATATTCGTATTGTCTTTTGCAGATACTTCCACGAAACCGTTTTCCCAATCCACCGTTACTAGTGCCTCTGTGCTCTCCCTGTCCACCTGTAAGTAGGCTTTTATTAGAGCTTTATCGGGTTCCTAGATTTATGAGCTCAAACAAGCCAATTAAACCTAGGAGTAACAGAAGATATTGCCGTAGTCAACGTTTCGAGAGAAAAATAACGGTTGCCTTTAAATAATTAGAGCATGCATTCGATAAAGTATTGCCAAGTACTCGAATTGAAAACATTGACAAAAAATGAAATCAACCCAAATTAATGTTGATTAAAAAAATGAATAGGTATTGTGTAGGAAATACCAGTACTGTTAAACTGGAAAGCCTGAAATAATTGTCAGATGAGGCGATACAATTTCTAAGGGGGTCACAGGGGTTTTCGACCCTTATAGGCAAAGTCAACGGAAAGTACGAAAAAACAATCCTCACTGAACTGTTACTTTATATGTGTGCCGCATCGGTTATTTTCCGGCGAGAGTATTGAAATTCACTTTGGGGGTAGTTGAGGTTGGCACCAACTGCGTATCATAATTGCGTGAAAAAGACTTTCGAAGACAGTGCTAAGATAAGCTATAATATAAAGTGCTACTTCATGGTTCAAAAACAGCCGTCAGAAAGTGACTATTTATTTCGTTTACAGAAAAAAGTATGGTCTCCATGAAACGTCTAATTGCTTAAGATTCGACTACGGATGCGCATGCGTGGAGCATGAAATAACTATGTACTGTCTTAATCTCTTGAAACTCAAATTGCTCGTTATAGTCACGCATCCTCGCTCACAGAGTCACTGTCCTGTCTATAAAAACGGTTACTTGATTTATCAAACACAAGTATGTGAAACGCATTTACATTGAGCATTACGTTTCGTGACATAACAGCTGCGCCACTCGGCACAAACATGCGAATCAGTATTGGAATAGTTCATAAATCGTTCTCCTTGAGTGTGTCTTGCTTGATGAAAGGAATTTATGAAAATAGTTACTACGTAGAAAAAATCTTGACCCCCGTTATTGTTGAGAAAAATTATTTTGTACATGTACGTGATGGATATGAAATAGTACATTGTGCATCGAGGGCGCAAAGCACTATTTTTTGAGTGTGAAGTTTGCAGCACGAGCCGGAGGCGAGTGTACTGCAATCACAATCGCCAAAATAGCCTTGCGCCCGTGATGCACACGATTTTTTTTTATCAACACCTGTGCTGCAGAAATGCCTCTTCTCGGCCCTCGGGCGCAAAGTCCCGTTTTACGCCCGCTCAAGAGGTGTGAAAAGTGGCATTTTGCGAGCGTGTGTGAGAAAAAAAAATGTCCACCCAACATCTCTAGATACTGACGCTTCGACCCAGCTTAGCCCAGGTGAAGGCCCTCCTCAGAGCGAATTTTTTGAATGACCGTCAAAACGAAATACAAATTCAACGATTATCAACATAACCTCATACGAAAAATTAATCCATTTTGTTGTACAATTATGTAAATGCGAATATTGCGGAAATGCGATATCAAACGTCGGGAACACACTATCACGAACTACAAACGATTCCTGAATATCAATTCAATCGGAATACATGAAGGGCTAAGTTTATGGATTTCATCAACATTACTATATTACATTTCGTTGAGGAAATTCATGTTCAACTGGCTTTGTGAGTAATGTAGGTTGAGAAATGGTATTTCGCAATGTTGTAGGTCGATCTTTGTTCTTGTATTCGCGAGCGAATTGGCACTCAACACGTTGACCAACTGTGGCGGAGGATATCAGTAACCTCAATCTTTATGAACAAGTCTCATTACTAGAAGTGAATGTAAATTATATTACTCGATGTAAGGAATCAGCACATTTTATGGAAACTATAGTAACGATACCTCTTGAGCACATTGAAAATGGTTTAGTGTAGGGGTCCAGATAGCCAATGTCACGAAATGTCACGATTTTTATCACTGCAGTCCTAATAATATAATATAACGCGTTTTGAAGTACATGATAAGTTTCTATAGGATGAAATTATTCGAACTTATGCACACTTACATGGCATGAACTTGCACGAAATTGTTATTGAGACTGTTGGATAGGTACCTTTTTAAGGCCTTTTGAGGACAACGTGACCTCAGCGTAGTCACGTCGGCGCCATCCGAGCGATATACCTATATCATGATGGAAAATATCCGAACTAATTTTATCAGAGGAGCTCAAAATATTCACAATATCACGATTTTCTGATTCATCGATTTTTCGTTTCGATATTTTATTTCAAGTTTACAATTTCTATATGACTGATAATATCATCGATAATTCAGCAATCTCCACGTAATAATTCAATGTAATAGAACGCAATCCGTGTTGACTATAAAAAAAAAAGGAACGATTCATAAACGGCTCAAATTTAAATTGCGCGGTATACAAACCGTGTACACCTGAACCTCTATGTTTATATATGCGTATGATATGTTTGTATATGTGTTATATATGAGTATGAATGCGTGCGAGCGAGGACAAAAGTCCGAAAACAGACCGAGTTCCCCCGACCGAGAGGCGGCGAGAGGGATTAGCGACGAGCAGTACATATACCCGGCGATCGGAAAGATAAGACGCGTCCGAACTATAAAGGCCCTGCCACGATCAAACGCAAACGCGAACGCAAACGCAGACGCAAAAGCGAGTGCTGCCACGATGCTCATTAGCTGACGAGGACAGTTAGCCAAAACTGAGCCAATCAGAATTTAATACCAGAAGCCATTGTAATGCGTTCTGGACAAGATGTCACGCCACTACTTCCGACGCAGACGCGAACGCAAATTTAGAATGGGTTCTAAAATGGCGTTGAAGCGTTCCGACCCTTGCGATTTGCGTCTGCGTTTGCGTCTGCGTTTGCGTTCGATCGTGGCACGGCCTTTAGTTACGAAGCAATTAAGTCCGTTAATTATATATCTGTTCAATCAGTCGTAAGCCTTACAGATTTCTATTGATCTCTCGTCAATTGGCCATCGTGCCTCAATCGTGGTTACTCTCATTTTGCCGGTACATTACGGGATTAACTCTTTGGTTTACCTCCCGAATTCATTAACAACTCCATCCTCAACTAATAATTATTTAACATACGCTTGCGAATGATCCTATCAACAACACATATTCATCTCCACTCACAATAAATTTTTCCGCCGCCGTCAGGTGGCCAAAGATCCAACTATTTTTACGGGAACTCGTCTTGCATGTGTGTGTCGCACTGATAGTGTATACCGTGAGTTTCTCGCTATACGGGTCGCTAGGTGCGCCTGAAGCGGGCAACCGGATGTACTCCTCGCGTTTAGGTTGAGCACCGTATTGTTGTATAGTACATCTGTCAGGCTGGCCCGACCAGCGTTAAGGGCATGCTGGACTCAGATTTCCGTATTTAAAAAATTATGGAGCCTGATATGAACGGGGGGTTGTTAAATGGGTTCGCTAGACGATTTGTAATGAAATTTGTAGCTGCATGAACGTGTATCTCACCAAAATCGAGTAAAATAAGGGTTTTTCGTTTCGCGAAGCGTGGGACCGTCACTTGTTTTCACTGATATCACCGACTACGCATCACAAGGGTGGAAACGAATTTGTAAGCACCCTCAGGAATATAATTCCACTCACATATATCGCAAAACTTGTTCATTTCACTCAACGATGAAGCCTCAGAATTGTTTCCAGAAAAAGACTGAAATTCTCGGTATAAAGCATCCATGTTGGATCGTTTCGCGTTGCGTGTCGGGCCCGTCAGCGCTCATTTTCCGCCGCGGGCGCAACGGGAACCAAGCTCACAGTCGTTGCCAACCTTCGTCTCGCTATGACAGCTGAGCGGGAATTCAAACGGAAATTCGGAATAATAATAGTTATAACAATGCATTATTATCATTATTATTATTATTATTATTATTATTATTATTATTATTATTATTACTATCATAATTATAATTATAATTTCCGAAATAATAATAATGACAATTATTATTATGATAATAATTATTGTTATCATTGAAAAAAATTTACTCGCAAGTGGTGAAATTTGTAGACGAAAATGAAAAATTTTTTTCTCTTTTTGTACAAAAACTCTAAAAATCTTGTGAAACGCATAGAATAATAAAAATTCCGCATCTTTTGAGAAAATTTTCAAGTGTCATCATAAAAAAATTAGACAAAGCAAAGGTGTAAAGTCGTATATACGCCATTTTTATTATTGTTATTATTATTATTATTATCATTATCATTATCATTATCATTGTCATCGTCATCGTCATCGTCATCGTCATCGTCATCGTCATC
>JAFFZH010010661.1:0-15006 GCA_018420115.1 Euura saliciscinereae | reverse complement strand
TTTTTTTTTTTTGGATCACCCTGCAATTTTTCAGCTTGCCGATTTCAAAGTTCATTCGAGTTCAAGTTTTTGGGATTTTCGAGTTTGATGTTGAGTTATAGCGTGATGAAAAAAAAAGAGTAGCGTTCGACTGTTACAGCTTTTCAGATCAATACTTGGTATTTACTCGGTGGAAAATACATAGCAGGGATTATTAGATTTCGCTCTAACGGTTTCCGATCAAAACTGACTCCCGAAATGATGATAGGAAACTTTCGTTTCTAAGGATCTTACGACCGTCTGAAAATACATATCGCAGTCTAGACACGCGATCTAGACTAGAGATCTCATCATCACTCGTGCGTGGCCGTGTAAAATAAATATGAACACATACGTGTAAATATGGATTGCGGATCAGAGTACGACTGTATGTAGCTAACGATAAGACTGACGCCTCAGGAAGTTATGATTTTCTCTATTGTCCATTGTCTATGCTACAATAATTATATTGTCTACGGCTGTGTTAAATACCATGTAATTATCACTTGATAATTGGGTGAGAAAAATATGATTTTTCTACAAATCAATCGTCTTGGAAATTAATTGTTACACAATTTTTAATGAATCTATTTAGCTCCTTATTTCACAGACTTTCGACCTATCGTCTGACTTGATCGGTAAATTTCAATTATATCGCAAAACTTGATATTTATAATTGAAATTTCGTACGATTTAGGTTGAATATATGTAAAGATTAGTATCTTAGATCTAGTGTCTTAGGATCAAGTCAAATTCTCCACTGATTCACTTCACTTTTCTTAATTAGATTCAACCTATTCAAGTGTGCCGAGGTGTATCAGCGAAATTAATACTTTCGTCATATTATTACCGATATCTCATTTCCGGTTACTCCTGGGTGAAAAATTAATGAGACAAATTTCAAAGCTCTTTAAATTCTCTACAATAAAGGTTTGAATACTCTTTCATGTAGGATGGCTCATTTCAAAGATATGCGGAATCAAAGCCAGGAACTCATCATATTGAAAATCTGTACGTTAGATTTCACATATCAACTGATATCTCACTTCCGGTTCCTCATGGGGGAAAAATGAACGTGACTTAATTCAAAGCTCTTTGAATTCTCTACAAAAAAGGTTTGAATAGTCTTTCACGTAAGATTGATAATTTCAAAGATATATACGAACTTAAATTCAGGACCCACCAATAATTCTAAAAGTCTTCACATTAGATTTTGCAAATCAACCGATATCTCACTTCCGGAGGTTCCTGGGTGAAAAATGAACATGACTTAATTCAAAGCTCTTTGAATTTTCTACAAAAAAGATCCAGACACTCTTACATGTAGGATTGATCATTTCAAAGATACACGGACTCAAAGTCAGAACCTATAATTCTTCTAAAAATCTGTGCATTAGATTCCACAAATCAGTCGTTATAACCGCTTTGCTGCTAGAAAGACAAGAATAACGGGATCCAATCAAATGTTACACGAAAAAAAATGAGAATGAGAGTGAAAATCATCCCCCAAGAAACGAAGGAATAACTTTTGGGGGTATATAACATATAGTTATAAAAATTACCTCAAATAACCTTCAAGTTTCTGTTCTTTGCGGTGGTTTGTGAAGAATCGTGTACCACCTGGCCCGCATTAATCTCAATTTCAGAGGAATGATTTACGCGCCTCTCTTCGGCTCAACTTACCCTTTAGTTCAACCCTTTTACGTCTAAGATTTGTGTGTCTGTGCGTTATTAAAGCCTCGGAGAAAATAATCCTGACCTCTCCACTGCACGCAGTCGTTTCCGCTCGATATACATGACGTAAATTCAACCCACGTTAAACGACCGACACAAATCGACATCAGAGAGAATTTACTGAACATACATAATCGTTACGTCAGAAAAACCCGTCATCCGAGTCACAATAACTAGACTAAATCTTCTCGTGTTTCAATATCAGCTACTGCGCGTCTTGAGCCGAGTCGGTAACGCGATATGAGTTAATGATAATGTGAGAAAACAAGAATTAAATTTAAAAAAAAAAATGATCGTATAGGTAATCCGAAAATCTTTGGCTTATAGTATTACGAATCAAATAACAAAAGTTGACTTACGAAAAGAGTAAACCTTTGTCGTACACAACTTTGAGGAAAATTTCTTTAGAAACACCTCAAGAGATCTAGCGGCACAAAGGCGAGGGTCTTTCTATGCGAGGCTGGTGGAGGCTGAGAGTTTTCTAAATGGAAACGACGGGGTATTCGGTACATACAACCCTCGAGTGGATTAAGCCGGGAAAAGAGGGAATAAAAAAATATCAGCTAAACTCACGTCTGCAGGCACTTTCTGGCTAAGACTGATACATATGCAAGTGGAACGAAGGTAGAAGAACAAAATAGAGGGAAAATAAAAAATGAAATAAAAAAACTTGTATTTCACTGTATTAAAATACTCCGTCTGAATAAATTCAACGTTAAGGATATACCAGCGGACCCGCAGTCTGTGACGGGAAAATAAATTGGAAGGCATCAATTATATTCCCTGGTAGAAAAATCACGGTATTAGGGAGAAAAAAAGATGAATTGCGAGAAACTCTCAAAGGCCTGGGTATAATTGGTGAAAAAAGAAAGAAAAATTTTATGGCTAAGGCCTCCAAGTTGAAAGATGACGACATTCAGAAAAACGTTGGAAAATTGACGGATGGAATCCAATATACCGAATTCTCATCACGTTTCGTCTCTGCTATTTGACATTTTGCTCCATTTGGGAACCCGATGATTCACGGTGTACTCAATGGGAAAATTGTGTTCCACTCCATTGGAGAATCTACTCGACATTTTTTTGATGTTACTCTAATTTTTTCGAGGGGGACATGAGCAGTAGCTTGTAGATCAGGTCAAAAGCAATATTGTAGTGATTGCAAGTAATTTTGACTATTTAGAAGAGTATGGTGTCACTTATCTTGTCTCTTACAGGTACACCATGGGTTCCATGTGGCCCCAGATTGTTTTTCTATAATGAAATGCTTTCTACATAATTATGATTGATTACATGATTATTACACTTCGTTTTGCCAGTGATTTCATGTGATTCAAGAAGGATTCAAAAGTGATTTCTCCATAGTATCTCTTTCATCCACTACAGAAAACAGATTCATTAATTTTGAATTGGATAAATGATTAAAAATCCAAAATGGTGTGAATTATAAAATATCAAAATCACTCAATTTCAGAATGTCGGAATTATGCAAGGTAAAATTGACTAGATCTCTGAAGGACTTAATCAAAAAATGAGTCGATCATAAAATGACAAAATTACGAGAGATCAGTCACGAACTCAAAAAATTACTGAAAATTACTACGGAAGGTAAAAATCACAGAATCACTGAATTCCTGAAGGTCGAAATCACAAGTAACGTAAATTTGACAAAATCTCTAAATTACTCAATGACAAAATGACTAGATTTCAAGAGGTCAAAATATGACTAAATGACAAAATTACGAAATTCCAATACGTCAGAATCAGAAACGGTCGAAATAGATGATAAAATCACAAACCAAAAAATCACAAAATGACAAACACAGAATAAAAATGAATCTGGGTGGATTGTAAAGAACACATATTTGTGCAAAATGTTACATTTTCGCTCACTTGTCCTCGTCAAAACCCGTGGATTATGACCAGACCAAATACTATTAATCGCCTGAGTGCAGCACTGATGGGAACTTTCCGCATGGGGAAAAATCAAATTAGTCATTTCGTGCTAAAACAAAGGCTCAACATCAGCATAAAACTTGAGTGCATTTTTCTTGCCGCAAGTTTATACAGCGTGCAGAAACCGCGTGGAACGGAATTTAAGATTTTAGTTCGTTGAATGTGACCCACGGGTATACGTTCCTTCGAAGGTTCTAATTCAGTGAAAAATTGGTTCTATATCTTGCGGAAAACCACAACCCCTTTGGGATGAATTATGAAACTTTGGCGACTGTTTGTGATAATAAATGTCAAATTCATTGGGTATTATTTTCGTTATGGAGACGGAAGACTCTTCACCTAGTTGTAAATCATCTCGCAAGACCGTCGCCACTCGGCAGTCGTTCCTTACACACGGTTTAATAAAGTTGTTTAGTCACCAAGTCGGTGTTAATAAGTGCGACCGTATCTTCTCGTTAGACACTGACAATCACGACGCATCTTCCTAATCGAATGTTAAGGCAATGATGATCGTTTGCTCAAGTACGGGGTCTACGCACTCTGTGCATTGACCAATAATATTGAGGTCACGAACCTCGTCCACAAAAATTAGGATCCCAATAAGCCGAAGGCCTTATGCACACAATCCTCATTCCTTGGGTCAATATAAGACAATTTTCACTCTCCACAACGATTTATTCATGCTAGCGACATTTTCACTGGAATGAAATTCCCTGACATTTCCTGCCAAAAATGCCTTATTCCTCCATCTTCAAGTTGTTCCAGTGCACGAAAAGCAAGAAATTCGACGCTACGATACAAGATACGCGATGATATCATCTATTATTCAAATATTTATCATCAAAAAACAAATGTAAGAAAAAATTCCATGTAGATCAGTGGAATTCCCTGACTATTCCCGGTTTTCCCGCCTAGTCGTCACCATGTTATTGACATTTTCAGGATGCTGAAACTACATCAATACATTTTTCGTGACAGATTATGTTGTATGATTATTCTGCACGATACATAGACTGTCGCGTGCCTATGAAAAGTTGCTTACAACTTGCACCTTTTGAGCTTGCAACAACCCATCAACTGTCTCATGCGTGTCTATAGTAGACCGTGGATCGTTTGTTGGCAGTTGAGCAAGGAATTGCTGTGTGACTGTGTACGTATATAGGTTTGGAAACTCTGCATTGTTCGTATTCCGGGTGCCTCAACCTGACACGAGGCCATTGGCATAGCCATCCTGGTTGTAGCCATTATCCTATCTGGTTCCGGAATGGCAGTAACGATTCAGACTTCAGATTCGATAATTTATGATACGAAGAATGAAAGGCGAACTTGTAATGGACGCTACGATGAACAGAAAGCGTCTCAGACCTTTTCCAAATTCTGTTAATCATTGAGATTCTAACTGAGAAAAGACTATATGGAAGTAAAATAATAAAAAATAAACTTTTCCAAATTCTGTTAATCATTGAGATTCTAACTGAGAAAAGACTATATGGAAGTAAAATTGCACCGGTTTCAGTAAAACGTCATTGAAACGCTTCAAATTCAGAAACTAAAATAATAATCAAAGTATTTGAAAAAAATTGATGTAATCTCAAACAAAGTATCGAAATAGTATTAATTCTTGACGATTAGACGATGAAAAAACTGAAGGAACGACGAACATGATCCAATAATAATTGAACGTAATCAAATCGAACGCATTTTTTCGTTTCAATTTGTTCAATCAATTATACATTTATTGGAAGTATCAAAATTCTACAAATTCCAAAAATTCCAAAAGAACAACGTGGAAGTGATGGACTTATACGAAGAAATCCCAAAGTTTATTAAAGCTTCAATTCGTGTTTCAAGTCGTTTCAATTCATTACTTTTTGGTGTGTAAAAGCATTCAACCAAATACTACAACATTTTTACATTTCGATTCAATCATATATAGTATCCAAAAAGTCATCCAAAACTCAAAATTCATTCACTTTTTCAGAATGAAAAAAAAAACGCATCAGATCAAGCAAATTCCACTCAATTATTGTTGTACATATTACAATCTTGATTAATTTCGTTTACTACGAGACAACAAATGTTTGATTGAATAGAAGAAGTGATCCAATAAATTCACGAAATGATTTCATTGGACTTTGTAGAACACTAAATTCTTCACTGTCCGTCATTCACTAAATTATACTCACTCTAATACTGCCAGATAAAAAAATCGACCCCGAGTAGGTACGTTACGTAATACAGTTTGGCGTGGAGGGTACGAGAAGTGAAGGAATAGGTATGTACCTAGTACTACATACCTATATGGGTTAGAGACATCGCGCTGGGTTGTAGCAACGTTTATTAGGTCCAAAAGTGGGCCAATGCTGTCAGAGCAGACGGATTAAGGGGCGAACCAAGCAAACTTCCTGCACGGTTCGTTCAATAATTTGTGTTTGATTTTTCTTTTTATCTTGAATTTTAGGTGGGTACTTTACCGTTACATTCTCTAATGCGAAAACAACGAGTATACTTGCTGATGAGATTAAAGAATTTTATAGCTTTATGCTCCAATTCGTTCTATTAAACGAACCGACTCGTGGTCAAGATGACGTCACACAATGTCTTGACCGAACGATCACAGAGGATAAAATTTTTTCGCTATTTTATACAACGAAAATGGCAAGTTTTATGGATTAAAAAAAAATTGATAGTTTCGCAAACTATCTCGATGATAGGTAGAATTTAAAAGAAAGTTTGAAATGTCGACCATATTTTTACACCCTACGAGTTTTATCTTCTGTACCTCATATTCTCTTCGAGGTATCCATTTTTACGATCCACCACATCAAATCAGCATAAAAGTCTTCAGGATAACTGCCATGTGATATATGTGATCATATATCTGGAGACTCGATGTTTTTTTCGGCAAATTGTTCGACGTAATGATTCGGAGTAACCAAAACATGCGTCACACATTTATGCGTGCATAATGTCATGTTCGTACATGACAGACTATTCAGGAGCTTTGAAATTTGGATAATTCAGTCGTTCTTTTATATCCTGAAAACGAGTGATTTTTATTTTCTGAGTTTTTTTTTTGATTTTTAGCTGCAATATTGCAAAATAGACATCGTCGTAATTCCTCGTCAATTTTCTGGCCGGTCTAAATCGCCTCACTGGTTTATTTGTGTAGTCAATAAAAATAAACCCACAATCTATTCAAGATTATCAATCTTTTCGGTTTTGAAGATAAAACCGTAAAAACAGCTTCGATGTGTATTTTTTTTGCGTCGTTTAAAAAACTAACAACCGTGCTGTGACACCATTACTCAATTAGGTTCTACCCTACCGTAGGTCCGTTCTGCATACACCCCTGGTCCTCGTTACTCTGAATTCATTGCTACAGGACAGAATTATTTCCGCTAGAGAATGGGAAAATCGGAAAACCGATGGTATTCCTTCATATTTACATTGTCCACGATTTTTTCACACCTGGAAAAATCGATGAATTCAACGAACTTTATCATCAGGATGTTACACGTATCCACCCTCTGTCATCAGACTAGAATACAGATTGATTAATAAAAACTCAGGGGTCAATCACTAAGAATTTAAACCTACACAATTCATATCGTGATTTTGAAAGATTTCAGCTGATTTTCAGTCATTTTTCACGATTACAAAACGATTTTGAATGATTTCAAAGCGATTCATTCCCTGCACGATATCACATAATTTCTTATATGTATATATATATATATGCGGTTATTCCTGATTTCCAGTCATCCCTTAATGATCTTAAAGCGATTTCTTCGTATGATTTCAACTGATTTCAAACCATAGTCTGATAGACTTGATTTTAATCCAATACTACATATTTTCTGTGTATAGCTGAAAAGCTAGGGTCACAATTAGTGACAAAGCCTGGAACTTTCGGTATAGAAGATGACAGGATATGAGATAGCCATGATTGACAGGATTTTTTGACACGAAGTATGTCATTTGAATACTGCCCAATCAGTTCGCCGCATTTTTTTTCTACTGAAAGTTCTGTTTTTGCCACACGAGTGCTTTGGTCGAACTCATTTTTCTCATTATATAACAAGTACCTAGTAACATGTAAAAATAGTATGTTATATTATATTCAGCACGCAACACATGAATATCGATTTGTCGTTCAGTAGTTTTTGAAACGGTCTCCGTTTTGCGCCATTTTGTGACGTCATAATTGGATAACTTAACCTAACGTTTCTTGCCTAATCTACAAAATCCGGCCATTGTTTATAATAACGAAATTTTTTTTTTTCTTTTTTGTTAGCAACTTTAATTGATTCTTTTGAAAGAATAAAAAAAGGTGAGACATTGAAAATATTGTTTTAGTGATTTATAAATAATGTCAATCTCAATATGTACGATGAACCCAAAGAAAAAAAAAAAAAAATTGGATATAGTTGTAGTCCCTGCAACTATAATTTTAGTACATTTTCATGGATCTGTAAGATTTACCTCACGAAGCAACGATGCATTACCGCGTGTTAGAAACATGGCTAAGTATATAAGTTATGACCGAAGGTATACTCGATGGCAGGATTGAGAAGCTCAAACTATGCACATACTTGTGTTAATAATGTATGCAGGGAAGGTATGACGTTCGACAGATGACGAAAATTGATGGTTATCGGAGGTGCCGGTTTTTCCCAATCCACTTTCGGACGTTTGTCATACCTAGTAGATTTCTGTGAAGTTATATGATAACAAACAATATGCGCGGTCGCGGTATAGGAATAACCTGGCCACAATTATAATTTACTGGAAACGATTCATCATCGGTTATGACATTTCTGCGCAGATTGAAACTCCGGGATTCTGGTTTATTCCTATATGAGTATATATGTACAGTGCCACGTATACAACGAATCGTAACCGTTCAGGAATGCGATTTTAATTTTTACTCATATTCTCTTTTTCTACTTTTTTACTTTCAGATTCTACTGGGATCTTTGCATGCTGCTATTACTCGTAGCGAACTTGATCATCCTACCGGTTGCCATTAGTTTTTTCAACGACGATTTGAGCACCAGGTGGATAGCCTTCAACTGCCTTTCAGACACGATATTCCTCATAGACATTGTCGTCAATTTCCGGACTGGTGAGTTTAGCCCGAATGATAACATTTTATCACTTAACGTCCATACGTACAATTTACACTAGTGTTTTAACAGTTTTTTTTCCCCTCTAATTACAAAGATGACCTCCAATTCTCGTGTGTAGAAAATCAAAAATGATAAAGAATACTAAAGAATAAAGCTTATTTCACACGATATAATCTTTTTTTTTCAAAGACAGGCGTTAAATAGTCACGTTTCTGATCCGCAAAGCGCCATTTTACACAGCTTACTTCAGGACTGCTCTAAAAAGATTTTTCACGGCAGTTTTCATGCGCAGTCCGAGCGGATCCCACCTGGCGTCAAGTGATTTCTATATAATGTGGTCACAGGAAAAAATATTGTATGGGGTTATGTTTTCAGTACAAGCCGTTGGCGTGCCCAAGACAAAGATTCATGCCGCATAACAAGTTACTATTCTATACCTCTCTTCGTTCTTTCAGTCTCAAACAGTAAAAAAAGAAGCGAGGAAAGAGGAGAAGTGATATAAAGGGTTGGTTGAAAAGTAGCCAAAACTTTTTACAAACCTCGTTTGCATAATCATTTTATCTTTCTGACCCAGTAATTAATTTGACACTAATGTGTCGCGAGGAATGAGTGAAAATTATTTGAACCACCATTATCAAAGACCTACAGTCAGAAATTCATTTGTCATTCAGGACATGAGGTGAAAAGGTCTGAGGTCTTAGCCCTGACTATATTTCTTGGAATGATCATTGACTTTTCGATCTGAATAAATCAATGATCGGTTCATTTGTACATATATCGACTGTGATTTCGAAAAAGGGAAAAAGGAATTTCTTCTTAGCTCGTTTGAAGTCAATAAAAAAAGATAAGAAATGTTGTATTTTTAAGGTATTATGCAACAGGATAATGCCGAGCAAGTGATCTTGGACCCGAAGCTAATCGCTAAGCACTACCTCAGGACGTGGTTCTTCCTGGACCTCATATCCTCCATACCTCTCGACTATATTTTCCTCATATTCAATCAAGTGAGTAAACAATTTATTCAGCATCGATTATACATTATTCATTATTCATTTACGTTGGAGAAAAAAAAATTAAACACGGTATATGAGATAATTTATCGCACGTTTCATTGGAGAAAAAAAAAAAGAAACGAACTTTTCTTATCACAAGCGACGACACTTCAATTAAAACATGAATTTCTAATTTATTCTTCACACCCACAGCTTACGATTCGTTCAAATATTTCTCTAAAGTTTTTATCCGTTAATTAACAAACGATTTGCAAACTTTGAGACTCTTGAAACAATTTTCTAATTCATTTATTCTTCTATCTTAATTCAGTTGATCAATTCTTTCACTTTTCATTTGCGAAAATTTATCCATACAATTTTTTCGCTCTTGTCAAACTAGATCATAGTTCAGCTACCCATCGGAGTATTGAACCAGTTTCTTTCACGCCACGCAGGTTTTTTTTCCTATCGGAACGGAAATTCATCGATTTTTTTTTTCACATTCTCTATGCATAGGCTGAGCCAGCTCTCCAACCCTGAGCGAATATCGAGTATTTTTCGCGAATTCATACTGTATCGGTACCGTCATTTGAACACTACGCTTTCCCATTCAAGACGAAAAAAACAACGTTTTGGTGAAATTGTTTCGTCTAGTTTCAGGACTTCAGCGAGTCATTCCAAATCCTGCACGCTGGACGTGCATTGAGGATTCTAAGGCTTGCCAAGCTCTTGTCATTGGTCAGATTACTCCGTCTATCAAGACTCGTTCGTTACGTTTCACAATGGGAGGAAGTCTACGTGAGTACATTTAAACTTTTCCCTAAATTAAATAACTTTTATCGATCGATCTCCCAATTATTATAGCCATTGGATATACTCTGATGATGAACTATTTCATTGATATGAGAAAAGAAGACAAAAAAAAATAATAATCTTTGCATATCGTATAATTATATTGATGTTCGCGATCATCTCGAATAAATTAGCAAATATATCGTTTCCTGCGCCTGAAGAACTTTGGAATTATATCAGGGACGGTAATTCGTCGCCTTATCAACCCTGAAAGGAAAAACGACAATGCAAACGAACGAATTTAAAGAACCCGACCAGACTGGGCCCCGAGATATCGAAATCGAAGTGAAAAGAAAGAGACGATGGTCTCTTCTAGTCTGATCAATCCACGCAGAGTCCGAATGAGATTAGGTATAATTTTTATTCAAAATTCTCACTGTCGAAGTGATGAATGATCCGATATAATCCGATGGCCTTGTCAATGCGAGGGGGAAAATTTATGCAGGATTCTTTCCGGACGTTATTCAAGCTCGATATGAAAACCTTTAATCAGATTAAACATTTTGACATCGAATTTTCAATAATTGTGAAAATTTGTTTTCCCCCATTTTCTGCAATTGTTAATTAATTACTAATATTCATTATCCCGAGTATTATTAAAATTGTGTGTGTGTGTGTGTGTGTGATTGTGAAGTAGACTTTTTGTATCACCTACACGTTAATTAAAGACACTCGTTCAACATTCATGATCAGGTCGAATTATCAGCCGCGCTATAAACTTTGTTTTCTACTTTTTAAAAATAACCCGGCTATAGAAGCTGACAAGTACAGAATTCTTTACAATCCCAAGTTTGATTAAACCGAGTCTAGCCTACGCCTGAGCCGGCTAAAAAATGTGCGTATAATAAAATCAACGAGAAAAAGAAAATTAAGTAAAATGTCTAGAACTTGAAGAATCTGAAATTCCCCGCGATTTTTGAATTTATTTATTTATTTATTTATTTATCTCTCTGTCAAATATAATCCCATCGATACACCGTACGTCTGCTGGGATTTGCGATCGAATTTTTGCCTGCAGAACGGATATCCGGTATGGTTAGATATAATACCGAGGGATTGGAATATATATTCGATACGCGGTATACGTGGGTGTAGGTAGCAGAGCGTCGTCTTACGTAAGAGGAAATAACTGTAACGTATTGATTTTTCGTTAGTTTTATATTTTTCGTTTTACCCCTTCATACAGGCTGCCTTATCGCCATGGATATATTCAAACACGATACCATTTGGACTTTGGTTCGAAACTGCAGGTGCGATTGGGGAAAAAAATAATCAATTAACAATAAAGTCTACGAATTATAAAAATTTATGAATCCATGTTCGAAGATTATGAATCAACATTTTTTATCTTTACGTATCAATCGATGATGAAAAACACCTGCGTGGATGAATAATTAATAATCAATATCGGATAGTAAATTAATAAATCGTTAAAGCTCATCAATACAGGAAAGTTACGAATTATTACATGATTTTTTTCTGTGTTTTATAGTTTTTATGATCCAGCAAAAAAACTTGATCCTCGACTTTATCGTTTTAATTTCTTCAATTCCGTATGTCGAGAAGAAAAAAAGTATCAATCGCGTGTTTGATAACGATCATTAATTACCGATAGACATCATTTTTTGTTAATTCAAACTTTTCATACCAATATAACGATTTCGCTGTGCCATAAATTGTCAACAGTTTCGAAAACCCGTGAGAGACGGTAGATTTAGTTGAAAATTATTCAAACAGGTCGTCAAATTATCGCAGAGCTTTATTTCGACGTCCCTCATAGTTTTAAAGTACACTTAAACTAATTATAATAACGAACATTTATTCAACGTTCACAGAACCAGATGATACATTTTCTGGTTGCTTTATCATATTATACGATCGAAGCTTCGATATTTGTATTTGAATTTTTTTAATTTCCATTAGCTGATAATTAATTATATTGCTTATCGTATCGCGGTATTCGAGAGTACAGACCAACGAACAAATAATTTGATTATGAATTGAAAACACGATCCACTGCATCAAAAAATAAAAAACGAATGAAACTTTTCTATCAAAGTCTCTTCTGTGATTTGAATAATGAATGTAATTAATTACTCTGGAAATCAAATGATTTGCGAATTTCTGAAGAAGCTTAAATCCACCAACATCTGATATTCTGATTCGGTCATGGTGGATGAGAAAAACACGTGATGAACTTTGACTGAAGGTTTCATTAGTCGATTAGCATATGCTAGAGATATTATTGTAGCGGATGATGATGATGATGATGAAAGAAAAAAAAAAGAAGGGAGGGAGATGAGCAATCTCTAATGATAAAATAACAACCTATTATTACACGTCTTCCAAACATTGCGGATATCCCTACATCATCTCAACTGGATGAAAAAATTGTGGCATTGTGGAAAAACGAACGGAAAACCGTCTGTCTTGGGGGTTTTGAAAACACGGAACACAGATACCACTTTATCAACAGCCGGAGAGGCACTACGAGCGTCGAGCAACCCCACCGCAACCAGATCGAACCAGCAAGGTGTGCCTGTCAAATACCCAACACAAATTCCCAAAAACTATACGATTCCTTTAACCAATAACAGAAATATAGGGAGAGAAGAAAAAATAATCCTCATTCCACTATATCCTACGGATTTCATACAACCGAATCTCTAAATTCTATCAAATTACTCGGTTCATTTATTCAATTAATGGTGTGAATCGTGCCAATCGCACTAGAGTGATTTAAGGGGACTTTCAAGTGTCGAATTTCAAAACGCTATGCCGTGAGAGTTGGTGTAGTGAAAAAATATAAAAAATACAGTTTCGAAGATTGAAATTCCAGCTTTAATTTGAAAAAAAAATGGACATTGTAACATAAAAATTGTGGCTTTTATGCTCACTGAAGTCACAGTCCGCGAAAAGCAGCGTCGAAATTTGCTGCCACGATTCCATTGTAACTACGCATCCGATCGGCTTGAATTTTATACAGTACTTTCATATCATTACGAACTAAGCTTTTATGGAACAGATTTTTGATAAATTGAAATTTGGCGGGGTTATGAATTTTTCTACTGGATGATAACGTTTCACGGAATTTACACTAACGTTTTTATTTCTATAACAGCAACGGAAGGACGGAAAAAAAATCTGTTGCACAGAAGCTTAGTTCATAATGATATAAAAGTACTATATGAATTTCAAGCCGATCGTAACAAGTCGTTACAATGGAATCGTGGAAGTAAATTTCAACGCCGCTTTTCGTGGACTGATACTTCAGTGGCCATAAAAGCCACAAGTTTCAAGTTACAGTGTCGATGCTTTTTTCAAATTAAAGTTCGGTTTCCAAGCTTCGAAACTGTATTTTCTATATTTTTTTCGCCATACCAACCTCCACAACATAGCGTTTTGAAATTCGTTTCCGTTTTATGGCGCTCGAGACCTGAAAAGCCCCCTGAGCAGGGACTCCACGGTTTCTTTTGTCCAAAACGTTGACTTTTTGTTCACATCCAAAATTCCTTACAGCAATCTTTAAATTGCAGACTTTCTGAAACGATTTTGCATTCCACTTCCTTTAGTCACGTAAAAAGTAACAAAAAAAATTGACGTTTATTGAAAAAACAATACCTGTGGAGTCCTTTTCCTCTTTGAAGTGTTAATTAGTCACTTCAGCTTCGATTAGCACAATTTTCACCGAAGACTGACGTATTCGATCTTCAGTATGAAAAGCTACTGAAAAAATTTTGTGATAGCCGAGCTTAGATTCTCCCTTTCGACTGAATCCGAGCAAAATTATAAATTTCAATACCGGTTTCACTGTCTTACTTCATCAAGCTTTATTTCATCTGAAAGTCGGCGTGGCTAAAATCCGCGGTCTATAGCATCAGAGAATAATCCTTGTTTCGTGAATATTATGATACTAAAAGCTTTGCAAAGGTTTGAGGTCACCGGTTTTGCCGTG
This sequence comes from Euura saliciscinereae, assembly GCA_018420115.1. Lineage (NCBI taxonomy): Eukaryota > Metazoa > Arthropoda > Insecta > Hymenoptera > Tenthredinidae > Euura > Euura saliciscinereae. Next base: position 367 of record JAFFZH010010661.1, on the reverse strand, counting down.
GACCTTTAACTTCTCGTGATTTCGGAAGCCATGACCGGTTTTAATACCGTTGATGATAAAACGAACTTTCGCTGTCACCACATTGTTTGTCACAACGGGTATAACCATTATTTCTCTCGTCGTTTTAACGACAAGTCGAAACTCGTGAATCATCGACGTCGGGAAAAGAATTATCGATCGACACCGTATTGTAATCCGTCTCCTTCCTCTCCTCGAAACCCATCATATCCTTCTACGTCCTTCCATCCTGTCTGGGACTGATGTGTTTTGACCGTTGTCATGTTCGTCAGGTTTTGTTGGAATCTACATCTAATCTAGGATCTAACGAGTGTTCGATTAATAGTTTTACCGCAAAATCTTTCACGTC
>JAFFZH010010654.1:0-12007 GCA_018420115.1 Euura saliciscinereae | reverse complement strand
TATTACTTGGACCTGGTACACCCCTAGGTGCACCCTACATGTGGGCGAAAGATGTTCCGAATCGGTCACCCCTCGCATCTAGCTTCCCCTTGTGAGAAAATAGCGTTTGAAAATTACAAGTGTAAATCATATCGAGGTCACGTGACTTTCATTTCACCTTAAGCGAAAAGAGTAGAATTGCGGATAGTCTGAGTCTAATCTAGTAGTTAAGTCTAAGTGTGTGTGTGTGAGGGTAGGCGTCGTATGGACCTAGGGACCAGACGTGACATATTATATTGAAAATCGGAAAAACTCATTTTCTTAAAAATGAAACTTCTTTTTCCAATAAATATTTCACACAATATGTGGGATGATATGACTCATGGGTTCTGTGAGTTTCATTGTTGCTGAAGCATCGCTTCATACTGAAAAAATATATTTTTTTCCATACATGAACGGAAAGGCCGATTTTGCTACATGTTTTCGGGGAGCGACGATGTCTCACGAATACATCACGACAAAAACGCAAAATTCCCACCGCACTGGCTTACTTTGTAACCGTGTGTTCCGAAGTTAACCGACCGCACTAGGGGTTCCAATATCCGTATATCGTCGGTCTTTGAGGTTCGCTAAAATATTCATTGACTCGTTAGTTCGACGTTCTCCCACCGAACGCCACCGATGCCGAATACCGAGAGAGTTTCGCGTCCATGGTGATCTTATAATCGACGATTGACGAGCCTGGCTTGAGGTCGAAGAGGCGGGAGGGGGAGAAAATAAAGAAAACTGAAAAGTGATGCCGGTCGACAGGCCAGCGATCCGTCTATATTCTCTAAACTTATCAATGTCCTCGAAGTGTGGATCCTCGAATCTGGATTGAAGTGTGGATCGCGTTTTCTCCCTTCCGATATTCCGAACAGGGACGTTCTCCGGTCTAAACGAAATCACCGATACACCCCATGAAAGAGAAAATGGATCGCGAACTTATTGAAAAATTCATCGAGGTCACAGGTTAGCACGAAACCAAACAACTCCTTGTCATCAACCTATTCTTCTTCGTCTTCTTCTTCTCTTCTCCCTCTGTGTATAACTATTCTTCCCGATTATCTCCTAATTTCTAACAACAACCAAGCGTCTTCTAACCTTTCAACCAGTTGAATCGGTAAACAAACAATAACAGAGTCCGTTTCACTGGCTAACATTAATAATGATTTTGGCATCAGTATTTTTTCATTTATTTTAAACCTGTCTCAATCCACTCAAGCCTTTCCTTTGTCCTATCATACTACGGTGATTCGATCGAAGGAGCATCCTAACCTATCCATAACCTAACCTAGTTTGTTTTAAATTATTTGACTCTGACCTAACCTAACCTAATCTGTTCAACCCTCTTTGATCCTAACCTAAATTGTTTCGAATTATGTGCACCTAACCTAACCTAACCTGTTCAACCTTCTTTGATCCTAACCTAAATTGTTTCGAATTATGTTAACCTAACCTAACCTGTTCAACCTTCTTTGATCCTAACCTAAATTGTTTTGAATTATGCTAACCTAACCTAACCTAATTTAATTTCAAGATATCCTAACGTAACCTAAACTATTTCGATTGTTATTATCCTGACCTAACCTAACCTAATTCAATTTCAAGATCTTGTCTTAACCTAACCTAACCTAACCTAAATTGTTAAAATCTGGTTTATTGTGACCCGAGGGAGTGACGATATGACCTTTGTTGATGACTTCGACCATCTCCCTACGTCTCATTGAGTCAATGTTACAATATTTGACGAATTTCAGGATCGAGCGAGGCTGTGGCTCGTCAGTATCTCCTCGTAGCCGACGGAAATGTGGAGACAGCGATAAGCCTGATGTTCGAAGGCGAGGGGGCCGGAGCTGGCGCGGAGGTCGATGGCCAAGCTGAGCTTCCAGAGCCCGACGTCAGGGCTCCGATTCTACCGACTCAGGAAGTGCTGGTGCCTACGCAGCCCGTCTGTGCGTTCCCCAGAGCCTCGAACAGTGTGTTTGATAGATTTAGGGATTTTGCGGTAGAAACACGTAAGAAACAAAAGAGGTTTTAAGTAGCGGGACCTGTCTGTTTACTCATCGTCTCGATTGTAGCGTCGTCGCGTGAGAAATCAAAGAAGGAATATGTAGCCACTACGCGAGCGATTTCAATGTCTGAAGTTTGATCGATCTATTCCAGAGCGCCAGGAGGAGGAAATGGCCCGCCGAGTATCTGGCGTCAAGAAAATGTCTCCGAGGAAGTCCAAGCGCCTCGAAGACCTGTTCAGACCGCCTTACGACATCATGTTCCTCGGGTCGTTCGTCGAGGCTCGAGAACACGCTAAACTCATGAACAGATGGCTCTTGGTGAACGTACAAAACCCCTTGGAGTTCTCTTGCCAAATTTTGAACAGAGACCTCTGGCCGAATGAACAAATCAGGGACATGGTCAGGGACCATTTCGTTCTCTGGCAGGTAAAGTAGTCGATGCTCGACTCCGACTGGAACAAATACTGACTTTTCTCGCTTCGTTTGCCAGGTCATATCCAACACAGTCGACGGACAACGCTTTATCGACTTCTACAACGTCTCGGATTACCCTTATCTAGCCGTTCTGGACCCCAGAACGGGCGAGTGTGTCAGAACTTACGACCGCATCACGGTCGAAAATCTGGTATCGGGACTCGGAGACATGCTGAGCACTCATTTATCGCCTGAAACTGCGCCTCAGGTCCCGTCAACCGCAACTGACGACTGGCTCGCGTGCTCCGCAGGATCCGCTGCTCTGCGGTGCGACGTTCCTTCAGAGTCTTCGGCTAGCGTAAGTGCTTCTGGTTCCGTAGATTTGTACCACTTTATCCATTTGTCTGATTTTCTGTTATCCAGGAGACGAACGCGGATGGTAAAAGAGCGAGGGTAACACAGGAGGCGGCTGTGGAATCAGGTAACAATTTATCAACGTCGCAGTGTCTCCGGGCCACTTTGTTGTCCCATCGTAACAAGCCGTATTGCCGTCTTCCAGCGAGCAATGAACGAGCGGACGCGGGGCCGAGTGCGGCTCTCCCTCGTAGCGGAGTTAGTATACTAGGCAAAAGATCGAGGACCGAGGAATTGTCAAAGACGAAAAAGCACGAGATTCTACACTCGCTTTTACAGAAAAAGGTATCTTCCTTAGGTTCGCGAATCTAATAATAACAATTATGAAAACGTAAATATAATTTCAGAACGGAGAGCCGAGCAATACGCAGCCAAACTCGACCGTCGTACATTCGAGTGAGTATATATAAAGCTTCTCTCTTTTTAACCGAATTTAAAAAAGGAGGAGGTTCTCAATTCGGTTTTTTTTTTACCTCAGAACTCCGTTATTTATAAACCGATTTGGAAAATTCTTTTTCTATTCGAAAGGGTATACTTTCAGATTGGTCCCATATAAATTTCAACAAAATCGGTTGAGTAGTTTGGTTTTGAAGTCGGTTTTTTTGTCACTCGTGATTTTTGATTATTCAATCCTGTACTTGATCGCCTGTTACTTGGACTATAATTTTAATATTGTTGAACAGACGACGAGCCGTCCTTACGTCTGTGTTTGCGCCTTCCAAACGGTGGAAAAGAAGCTATCACGATGGGAGCTAGCGACACGATAAAAGTAAGCGTTTCTTATTGGATCGTGTATTTGATAAAATATGATCGAACTATGAGCCCGTCTAAATATCTTCCTTCAATTTTTTCTGGACAGAATTTCCTGAGCAGAATGGAAACCATGGGATACCCTCCGTCGGAGCATACGTACCTCGTCCCATTCCCGAGGACGAACATAGGCGCCCTTTCTCAGCAGACGCGGCTATCGGACACGATTCTGTTTCCATCTAACACTGTCTTCATTACTAGAATATAATTTCATATAACATTATTCAGACGTTTTCGCAAAGCGCAAGATTCATTATTACCCACTGCGCTCGTGATTATTTATTATACCGAGATTTTTCTTGGTTCGTGTGTTTTTTTTTTCTATCATTTGTCATTGATTTGTCATTGTTTTTTCTTTTATCAATGGTTTGCATCTGGCGCCTCGATCAATTACTTGAATTCATGTTTTCATGGGAAATTATCTCAGTTTTTTTTTTTTTTATCAAGCAAGCAACTTGAACTATTATTTAACTCGCGTGTCTCGACCTAAGGCATCTCAATAATGTAAATAGTAAATTAGTTGGGTCAAGGTTCAGGCTCTTGACCTTTACGATTTCTGGGTCGATATGTTGCACGTTCCAAATTGCACATTTACTCTGATACATTAAACAGCAAGAATAAAAAAAAAAAAACATCTGTTGATTTCATTCTTTCCGCGGGATGAATCCTCACTCCATCCCTCAATATACTTCCAGAGCGTTGGTAGGGGTGTTGAACTATTCATGATTGATGATTTCACGATTTCCGGGAATTTGAAACTGAAATAAATTATGTGCACCGTACAGAACGAGAATATGAATCGTCTAATTAATTGTCAGATGCCAGAAATGACATCATCATCGATCAAAATTACCAGGATAGAAAATTCAATACCGATGTTTGAGAAGAAATGATAATTACGATGCTGTGTTGTTCACTCACAGGAATAGTTTTAATTAGTAGGGCTGAATGCTTCTCCGCATTATGGATTCAGGGCTAAATTCTTGAAGATAACTGCAGGCTACACAGTGGGTCCCCTATTCCCCCTAAGCACCCTAAAACTGAGGGTTTCCCCTAAATGTACACTAAAGTAGACCGTCTTCCCCTAAAACCACCCTATTTCTGGCCGATAGTTACATACGTTATTTCAAGTTTGGTATTTGAATTTTGCGGATCTACTCGTATAATATTAGACTTGACACGCGCGGCAAGCCTATGCTCGCGTGAGCTTACAATCGGTCACCAAAACCTGAGAAAAACAGTTGACATTTTTTTTATTTTAATGTGTTTTATTAGTTGGTACTCAGTTAAGTTAACTGATCTTTACTTCACAATAAGATCTTTATCAAGCTTATGCATCCAATTTTGTTCTATTTTGTCATATATGCATATTGAAATATGAGAACCCTAATAACCCTCTATTTTTGCATGAACTTTCCCCTATTTCCCCTAAAATGAGATGGAGTGACTGCTGTGAAGCCTGTAACCGAGGAAATTGCGAAGTGCGGGGATAGTCAGGGACAAAAAGTGCTGCGAATCGATACAGTTTTAGTTTTCAATTTCATATCCCAATTTTTTTTTTTACTGTTCATCATCATTTTCATTGAAATAGACTTTCTGAAATATAAGTTCTCGAGATGTACAGACCAGAAAATTGGAATTACTGCCTAATTTGAAAAAGAAAGAATAAATTTCTGTCACAGTATAGATTCGAAAATTGTTTGATTTGATAAATGTGACGAAACCAAGAATCTGAGCTGTCTAAAAGTAAAAAACTCTAACAGCACGTCGATTACCCTGCAATATACGTCAATTGCTGTTATGAATATTCGTCACATACAGTGAATCGATATAATATCACAAAATCGGACCTTTAAAGAACTTTCAAAAGAATTAGTAAATCTTCTTTTTTGACCTTCTCCTAGGTTATATAGGTAGGCTTCTTTGGTTTCAAAGGTCAGTAACAATATTTCAAAAGAATGTCTGAAGCATGTATCTAGTCAAGGGTAATCAGAATCTCCGCAATTCAAAAAAATAAAGCAGAAAAATTTATAAATTTTGTCAAGACTTCTGTATATTCGATTACAACGAAACGGGGGATTCCCGGAATTCGCCGCTCACATTCTCGCGGGAAAAGTAGTCATAGTTTGAAAACTGCCACTTGCGTTGTCTCGTAGGGTATTACTGAACTATTGCTTCCGTCGATAAGATCGGACCCTCTGCAAAATGATCGTGGGGTTGCATGCACTGAAGAAAAAATAATAAGAATCTGTCACTCGTATCATCGACACCACAGAATTCTTATTTTATTCTGAGGATTTTGCTCCTGTTATCAGATCAATAATACATTGAAATATTTATTAGGTGTTATGAAAGAAGAGTTAGTCAGACTAGAATTCTGTACACCATCATAGCCCGATACATTTTTTTTTTAATTAACAAAATATTTTCGATCTTATAAGTCCACGCAAATTTTGACATGATCTTTTACTCCCTGATTCAATCAGACGACAGTAAAACGAGTACTGCCTATTAATACAGAATAGAATGTATGTATCATCACGCGCTTGGCAATAAGAATAACAGTGATGCCTATGCATCTAAGTCTTGATCTTCCTACAAAACAAAAAATGATAAAGTTTAGTACACACAATCATGAATAGACTAGTATAAGAATATTTCCAACAGTTATACATATATACTATATAAATACAGTAGAAAAGTTAAGCTATCAAAGCTGAGTATGATATAATGATAATTGTATCAAAGATGGTCAGCAACCTATTTGGAGCTTGGGTGATGAACAACGCCGGAGAACAACTGTGTTCCAGTACTGCGGTGTTGTATAGCGAAATAGAAGGGTCGATCGACTCTGAATTCTGATAAAGCAGCAAGACTATCCCCAGTTTGGTTCCCTGTGAAAGAAATGAAATTGAAAATATAATAAAATACTCAAGTCTGGGTAAGGCAAAATTGATATATCAAAGGGGGAGGTACAGCGACCAGTGGCTACAAGAAGAGTCTTTAAGTGTTTTGATTTTCGGCTAAAAGAAAAAGAATTGAAACAAACATCCTACATTTGGGGCCATGACGTGTCTAGTACACAATAATCCAAGTTTCGAGTAAAGATTCCTTCAACCCCTGGGTCGTCTAATTGGACAAGGCGTCGCAGGAGGAATGCGAACGTCCGGTTTAAACCCAGGCAGAGGGAATTTTTACTTGAAGAACTAAAAATAAAGGAAGAATCTCTCCTCATTAGGGACGAAAAATGAATTAATATGGTTCTCCTAGTCCAATATATTGAACATTGGGAAAGAAAGAAAATTGGTTTCACTAACTAGTATCAGCTGCTTCAGATCCTTCTTCGTTTACTTCGATGAATGCAGCCTGAAGCACTTTGGTAATGAACACCGGTATCTCAGTCATACCAGAGAAGTTTGCAGTGAATTGGAACATGCTGAGCATTCCCAGCTGTAATCAGATCATGTTTATCAAAACACGATATGAAATAAATACGAGAAGCTATATCACAACGAAAATTGGTGCGCAAAATTCTCGGAATTCGAAATCGACCGCCTCATCAACACGTACCTCTTCCAGAACAGGGTTCAGATCCAAATTTTTCTTGATCTTGAACTTCGGCAAGTACAATTCGACGAATCGAACAGACCCTGCTTGCAGTCGTTGCTTCAGATTCACTTTATCCAAACCCTCCAAAACCCTCGCCAATCCGTTCACTTGGTTCGGCAGAACGATCACCATGCTGACCGACCCACCCTGAAAATAATTGTTTCAGTCTGATAAATAGTTGGATTAAGAGCCCTGTGCAGAAAATAAGCAGTGCCACGAGTGAGAAGTGGTACTTCTCACAGACGATCGCAAATCCTTTTTTTCAGGACTCTTGTCTCAGTGACAAAAATACATTTCTGAGATTTCGGAAGCAAAATTCTACCTTCAATTGTCTACTTATTTTCCAAGTCTAGCGAACCCATTAAGGCGAAATGAAAGTCACGTGACCTCGATATGATTTACACTTGGAATTTTCAAACGCTATTTTCTCAGCCAAAACACATTCGATTGATGTGAAATTGATATCAGTGACGTAGAAAAACTCAATGAAGGGCCTGCCAATCGTGGATTTTCGAATATCGAAAGACATAATCAGAATTTTGTGTAACAATATTGTTATGTAACCCAAGGAGGTGCTGCCCCTCGTGGGGAGAGGCAGCACTTCCTTGGATTACAGAACAATATTGTGAAAAAACTGTCATTACGTCTCGATTTTCGAAAATCCACGATTATCAAGCCCTTCATTAAGTTTCTCTACGTCACTGATATCAATTTCACATCAATCGAATGTGTTTTGGCTGAGAAAATAGCGTTTGAAAATTCCAAGTGTAAATGATATCGAGGTCACGTGACGTTCATTTCACCGACTCAACTACGTCTTGAAATGGTTCGTTTTTTTGTTTGCTGGGCCATCCTGTATAATGTGAAGAATATTTTTGGCGAGTAGGTCGTAATCAAAAAAACTATTTTGCTTGAAACCCGACGTTTCGACCCTTGTTTTGAGTCCTCTTCAGGGATTTACTCAAATCTTTGAATAAACTTTGAAGTTAATAAAGATTAACAACAAAAATTCAAAGTTTTGAATAAATCCCTGAAGAGGACCCACAACAAGGGTCGAAACGTCGGGGTTCAAGTAAAATAGTTTTTTTTTTTACTACGATCCACTCGCCAAACAAGAGGTCGAGAAAAAACAATTTCACATCCTGTATAATGTTCAGCTGAGCAGATTATACCTATGAGAGAGAATTTGGATAGAGTGTTGATTACCGTAATTTTGATTAATATCCCGATTTACTAACAAATTACCGAGTTTATCTCTGTATCGTCGTATTCTGTGATCGTATAGTCCACAAAAGTATGATGTATATCGTCTTCTCACCTCGTATGGTATTTCCACGATCCTTGCATGAAGCTTAGGAATTTCTCCAGTCAAGAATTTCCTCTCGATGAACATGGTCGGTACACGCTTGATCGTATTTTCATCCACATAGAAGGGTCTGAGCTTGGTGAGTGCCGGGCTGAACTTCTTCTCCCAGTACCCTTTGAAGTATACCGCGTTCAGTAGTACGAGCTTCGTGTCTACAGGGAGGGTGGCTGGAACAGTACAAAAGAAGCTCAAGAATTCACGTTTCGATTCAGAAAGCATCAGATTCATACCCGTCGAAACTACGTTCTTTATGCGTTTGTTGGTCTGCTCTTCGCACCAGTTGTTTACGACCTTTGCAGCAGCGGCTGGTTTAGTAAAATCCAGTGCCTCACAAGACGCGTGGAATCTCTCTACCACCAATTGTTCATAGACCGGTTTCACCTCGACGTAAGATGCAGTGTATATCTTAGTGGACAGACGGAGCTCTGCGCCTATTACTTTCTACGAGGGTAGAAGAGACAAACATTACGAATAAATATTTGAAAAAAATTACTTTTTTTTCAACGCTCACTTTCAGGGTTTCGTTTACAGACTGATACCCGGATTGGCCGAGTTCGGTGCCCCTTGGAACCTTCAGCGCGGATCGCATCTGAGTGCTAGTCCTGCCATTGGCTCCGTACGAAGCCATGGCTAGAGCGGTTTGGATGCTAATCGGAGACGTGATCAAGTTTCCAGGATAGGTTCTGGTCAGATTCTGTAATTTCGGCGATTATGAGTCAGCGGAAAAGCCGTGCGAGTGATTTTAATCATTTTATACAAAGCGGAAATCGTGTTTACCTTGAGATAATTGCCAGCAAATTTTTTCGAATTCTTGACGACCGCCTGGAGCCCGGCATCGCCATCCGTACTCTTGGTACTCGTGGGCAAGCTCCTGGGGTAGCTGGATTGCGAATACATATTATCCAAGCGGACGGCTTTGTCGAGAGAAAACAAAAATTCCCTCGCGTCGTAAGAGTAGCTCAGGATCAATTTCGCAACTGTTTTGGCGAGTGAAGAATAATATCTCGATTTTTTTCATCAAAACACAGTATATATCGCTCTATATCAGCACCAGTCACGTATTATTATTGATTATAATTGTTTTGGATCGTTTTCAAGAGATAAGATGCACAGCGAAAAGCGAATATGTACCGGTAGCAACTGCACGTGTCACGTCATGGTGGCAGTGGATTTTGTTTACTTTTCGTAACGGTCGCTTTTTGAGCTACGAAGTTAGCCACTCGTTGTTAGGTGTTCGTGAAGCGACTTAAAAAATCTCGTGAACAAGGTATTGGACAAGAATAGCAACTCATCTGATTGGCTGCCATCCCACAGCCTCTGTTTGTGACCGTGCGAGGAATCGACAGTAGCACCAAATCAGTCTGTACAGGTCATATCTGTCCCGAGCCGCAGGGAATTTCCCCTGCCTACGCCAATGCTCAGCCAATCATACGCTACCGGAAGCACAACATGAACCAATAGCAATGAATTGTTCTGCCCGCGGCAGCGTTTCAGTGGCTTAAATACCTTTTTTCTCGGTGTTTCTGTAGATATCTCAACGACTGACGATGCAAGAATAACTCTTTCCCTATCATACATCGGAAAAGACAGTTCTTTGGTTAGAAACCCTGTGTTTCGAAACAAATATCAACAAATAACCGCCAGTCGGCCTCTCAACGTTGATATAAGGCGCTGCGGCTCGTTAGATATTTGACAACTAGGCGGCGCCACTTGTGACCTCGCTCGGTCCCTGTTGTTCCAACTCCCTATAGTTAGCCCCTCACCTGCCCCGATTGGATTAATTATGATTTTAGTCGTTTTTCGGTCGTTTGTTGGTGAATGATGGACCAATCCGGACGTTTTTCGGTGATGCGTTAAATAATAAATCGATTAATAAAATTTCCTAGGGATTTTTTTTTTCTCGGCCCCTCGATAAAAATGAATTTAATAAGTACATATATCGATGCAAATCGACGTGGAATCGTTTGTCGGAGATTGATGGTCCATTTTTAGGATGAAAATATTCACATCTCCGCCGTAAACACGAAAAACAAACCGTAGAAAGTTCGCTGTGGAAACCGGAACTATAGATTCATGGAAACACACACGTTTCCGCTTCACCCTGCATATACGCGGACCTATGGGAGGTTGGCCCGCGACTTTCGAATTTCCCAATGATTTTGATGTCAAACAATTGCTCCTTAATTGCTCGTAATTAATCGTAATTGCTCCGTTGCTTTTATTAATTGCTCCTTCACCGTCTTTGAGAAAATTAACAACAACAAAATTTGTCCTATTTGATACGTTTTCAAGCCAAGATCCATGAAATTTGATTTTTTTTCATTGACATCGATCATCGTGTCTTCATTTTCGGTATGATAAGACGAAAAATCGCGTTTTCGAGCCAAGATCCATGAAATTAGATTTTTTTTCATTGACTCGATCACCGTCTCTTCATTTTCGTCATGATAAGACGAAAAATCGCGTTTTCAAGCCAAGATCCGTGAATTTTTTTTTTTTCTTTCATCGACATCGATCACCGTCTCTTCATTGCATGTATGATAAGAAGAAAAATCGCATTCGGGCACTTGCACGTATCAAATAGGACAAATTTTGTTGTTGTTAATTTTCTCAAAGACGGTGAAGGAGCAATTAATGAAAGCAACGGAGCAATTGCGATTAATTACGAGCAATTAAGGAGCAATTGCAGTTTGACATCAAAATCACTGGGAAATTCGAAAGTCGCGGGCCAACCTCCCATAGGTCCGCGTATATGCAGGGTGAAGCGGAAACATATAATAATCGATGTTTAACATCGATGTTTGAAGAAAGAATCGATACATCGATTATTTTTCTATGATTGATTTTTTTTTTGCTTTTTAGAGTTCGAAAACAATATATCAAATGTTACTTTATTTAATCTTTATGATTATGAGAATATGGAAATCAGATTTACTGAAAGTATACTAATATAATATGAACCGAAAAATATGAATTACTGTCGATAAAGTAGAATTGAATAAGATAAACAAAGTTCATATTAAAATTCAACAATCAAAATATCAATATCCACTGATAGATGAAAAGTGGTAATTTTTATATGTGTGGTGTATAAAGAGTGTTCAAAAGTGAAGGATTTTGGGGATTTTTTGTCATTTTTCTTCAACCGATGTTTTTCGCCGATGTTCGATAAAAAAAATCGAACATCGATGAATCGGCCCGAAAAAACATCGACGCAAATAATCGATTATTTGAAAAAAAATTAACCGATTGTTCCGATTAATCGGCAAACATCGCCCATCCCTATATCCTGTGCCCATCGCTGGCGACTTCTGTGTGGAGTGTGTGGAGCACTCCACACCCTGAATGCCAACCGTGTGGA